>PVJO010003375.1:0-124612 GCA_004026905.1 Hystrix cristata | reverse complement strand
AACCAAGATGTATCATGTACAGGTACAAAATAACCATGTTGATTATGATCATTATGTATACAATGTACCAATGCATGTTCTTAGTAAAAATAAAAAAAAAAATAGGTGAGGAGATTCCTTTTCCTGAACCCAGGAGAGTGCAATAGTTGAGTACAGATGCTAGTAACTTTCGTTTTGGTTGCAAGAAGTGAAGGGGCTTCACCTCTTCTGTTTTTTCTGTTGAACATGAGGTTTGACTACTTGCTTTGATTGCTGAAGGGAAAAGAAAGATTGAGAGTGTGAGGAGAGTTGGAAGTGTTGGAAATGGTTTCTCTGGAGAATGAGAAAAATAGCATTAACTGGAGACATAGTGGGCTGCCTTATGAATCCAGATAAAAATGGAAATAAGGTTTTTATGTGTTTTTCTCTGATAGTTCTCAGCAGAAGACAGGTAATTGGATATTGTTAGTGGTTCTTGTGGGGTAGTTACTTTGGAACCATTCTGGATTCTGAATTAATTGGGAAAGAGAACCAAGCACCATAAAGGATTCACAGTAGTGGCTCTATTGTTGCAGCTTTAACGTAAACATGGCTTGGCCCTAAGGCTGAAATGAGGTCCCTCACAAGTCCTTTTCTAAATTAAATTTATGCGTACAGTCACAGATACTTTATTTTTCTTGAAAAGGAGTAGAGCAGATAGAGAAAGAGACAGTAGCACTTCTTCAGTCTTGTTTTGCTCTTTTAAAATGAGGCTATTTCTTTCCCCTTGATGAAGGAATGAGATTTTGCCAGACAGAAGTAAAATTCATTTTGAGTTGATAGAGAGCTAGTCACAAGAGAATGTTCATTATTTGGTTGGGAATATTTGGCCCCAGAAAAAGGATGAGTTCTAGAAATTTTGTGTAGACCATTGAGATTATCAGTCCATTTCTTCTTTGAAGGAGAGGACAAGGAGATCAGAGAGCACTGAACATGGGAAAGGATCGCTGTTAAGTAGTTGCTGGTTGCAAGAGGTGGAAAGGGGTGAAAAGTAGAGGTGGGTTTAGAGTTTTTAATGTTTTAGTTTGCTTTTGAGCAACTTTGGTGTCAGCAGATACTTATGGGAAAATAATGAAGAATAGCTTTACATAAAATTCTGATTTATTCATCGCTTAAATGTCATTTTAAAGCATTTATGCCTCCTCTTATAAAAGTTTAATAAAGAAAAATTTTTTCTTGTTTTTTTTTTTTTTTTTTTCTGGAGTGTTTAGATGGAAATAACAGGTAGGTTGGCTCATACCTCTTTGTTTTCTGTGTCCATAGTTTAAAGTTGTATAAGGCTTTCTAGGAAACACAGCAGTCTCCTATACCCTCTTTCCTTTCACTTTGCATTTCTTTTTGGAGCTAGATGCTTAACAGATGTAGCTCAGGCTTTTTGTGTTTATCAGTGTATCTATCTCTAAGTAATATGCTTATTATTGCTACTTTCTGGTTTTCTGATTTCAAACCAGTCAGCTTTCTACTAGGAGGAGAGGTGGGGCTTTAAGCTGTCTTCCATCATTCCTTCTATCCCATAGTCATCCCTCATCTTTTTCTCACATTCTCATTATGGTGATAATATAGTTTTGATGCAATTAGTTACTCCTTGTTTACATTGTTGTGACTATATAAATATCATTCACAGTTGAGAAATGAGTGTAATGTTTACTTTTCTTGTCCAGCATGTTGATTTCTGTTTTTATTTGATTACCTCTCTAATCAGCATTCCAACCTTAACTTCTCGCCTCCTGTTGTTTAAAATTACGCTGATGGTGGTAAAACATGTGAGACAATCAATTAATTTCATTTGCTTAAAATCTGTCTCCCAAGAGCTTTCTGATTTGACCCAGTCAAGAATGATTGCTCTGTTTCTGCCACATAGATGTCTTGAGAGTTCAGTTTACCCTTATCATTTTGGGAAAAATTCCCTTTCTTGTTCACTTTAGTTGAATCTCTTATTTCTTAATCCTTTTTCTTCTTTCTTTTCTAAGTTCCTTGCCTGATACTACAGCTTTTTAAGAAGGTGTGTTTTTGAAATAGAGTTGTTTTGAGACTTTATAGGTGTAGTAGATAGGACTTTTTTTTCCCCCTGGTCTTAGTTATTTGATAGTTTGACTGAATGTAGAATTCTTTGCGGTAAGTCATTTTTTTTTCTGAATTTTACATGTATCCTTGTATTGTTTGTCACATACCAGGGATGCTTTAATGAATCCTGATGCACTTATACTCTTGATCCTTTTATGAAACCTAATGTATTTCTCAGGAAGCTTGTAGGATGTTTTGTTTTCCTGTTTTGTATCTTGGTGTGGGTTTTTCTTTTCCCTTCTGTTTTGTTGAATACTTGAAGGGTCTATTAAATCACGGTATGTTATAGTTTTAGACAATCTTGTTATTTTGTTGATGATTTTTTACTTTTGTTTTCTGTGTTCTCTTTCTCAGAACTCCTAATGATTGGATATTGCGTATCCTGGACTGAATCTTGTAATTTTTAAATATTTTACTCTGATTTTCCATTTTTTTCTTTTAAATGCTTCTTTTTAAGGGAATTTTATTAACTTTATTTTCCACTCTGCATTTTTTCACTTTTTGCAGTCATTATTTTTATTTCCAAGATTTATTTCCAACATTTTCAGTTTTTCCTCCCCATCTTTACCCACATCCTCCCTTAAAAATTTCAAACATTTGTTCTTATTTCATTGATGCACTGCCTTCTGTTAACTTGCTGAAGAGATTATAGTGAGGTTTTTGTGTGTGTGTGTGTGTGTGCCCGTGTGTGTGTGTATTTTCACTCTCCATTAATTTCTGTCTCTTACATCTTTTGTTTGTTTAGTCTCTGTTTTCAAATTTTTCTTTGTATCTTTGGTTGTCCTTGGTAGCCTAATAAGTTAAGAGTTTTGCACTAATAATGAAAGTAGCAAACGTTTATAGAATGCTAAGAACACATCAGATACTGTTCTAAGTGTTAGATATACTTTAACTTGTTTAATCTTCATAAGACTTTTATTGTTACCCCAGTTGACATATGAGGAAACCGAGTCACAAAATGTTTATGCCTTGTGCCTAGTGTAACATAGTAAGAGTTGGAGCTGGAATTTGAATTTAAGCAGTCTGACTCTATAGTACATTCTTTTTGACTACTTTATTTTACTCCTTATTGAAATCAGGAACTAATCATAATTTGGTGCATATTGGTGGGGTTTGTGCCTTGCTTATTTGTGGACCCCTGCTGAGGTCCTTATCTTCATTAATTGATTAGATTCATCAGAGCTATACAGTATCAGCTAACTTTCTACTTAGAGACTTAAACCAAACTGCTGGCATATTGGTTGTGGAGTGGTGGAAGAGGACTGGGATTACTGGTCTCACTATTTAAAAGAACTTTGACTTAGTTGATATGGGAATATTGGTATCTCCCCAGGAATAACCTCGCTGCGGCGAGGAATTGCCAACTGCCCAGCTGAACCTGTGACTCCACTTTTGAGTCTTGTTCTCACCCACTTCCGGGCTGTCCATTGTTGAGGCTTTTGTGATTCTGTGATATAAAGTGATGGAGCCTCCCTTTTCCCACTGGCAGTTTATCTTTTATTTGCTTTCATGCATCTTGTAGTTTTCTCATTTTACATTCTCTTTAACCTTGTTTCTATGCAGAAGCAAACAAGTTATCTTGGAGAAAGACCTTCTGGTGAAGATTTGAATGAAGTGCACTTTCTTAATTCACTTAAAATTTTCTGTCAGGTCCATTGAAGTCTATCTCAAATGTCTCCACTTACCTGAAGCTGTTCATAAAGATTGTTATGACAATCTTTCCTTCCACCTTGGACATTTAAAAAAATCTGTTAAGGCATTCTGTCTCTTGTACTATTTGAATTGGCATGCTTTTCTTACCCTTTACACTCTCCTTCACACCAGATTCTTAATGTCTTGAGGACCTCAAGTGATGTTTTACAGAGAGTTGTTCAATAAAAGTTCAATCATTCTTGTATATGTTTTGCTTTCTGGTATGTTTTTCTTGTAAAGTATTTTTAGAATGTCAGGAATATATTAAATACTGAAAACAGTAAAGTAGGGAATTAATATAATAAAGTAACAAACCAAATTATAGAAATCTGAGAATTGTTAAATCTAGATATTATGAAAACTTTCGATGTAATTCCCTAATCACAACAGTATATGTCTCTTCTTCTGCCATGATGTGAAAAGGTGAATTCCATGATCTGTCAGTTGTGTGGCTAGGCTCATGGTTCTGTGCAGGTATATTTGATTTTGATACATTATTATGATATTTGTAGTTTAATTGGCTATAATGTTAAGTTCCAGAAACACTGTAAAAGTTTTAAAGTCATGGCATGCACTTTAGATAACATTTAATACATATTTTAGTAGCTAAATCCATAAGGAAGTCCATACTTGTAATATTTCCTTTTAAAAACTATTTTTAATTTTTCTATCTTGAAAAATGGACTTTTACAAAGCAGTGCTATTAATTTTCTTTCCTTTTATTTTTTAAAATGTTAGAAGGAAACACTTGCAGGATTTGAAATTATTTGGAGAAATATTGCTCTAAAAATGATATTTATTTCTGTAATACTGTACTTAAACTCATGACACATTAGTTTTCTAATGAGGTATATTAATAGTTCTCTGAAAATAAAGAAAAATAAATTTATCATCTGCATTTTAGTAAGTAGAAATTTTGGGGACATAGAAAGCATCAGTGGTCACTAATACATTCTTTTGTACATCTCAGTCAGTGCTTAGGAAATGGATGATACTGGATTCCTCACCAGAGGAACACAGGCTGAAGGGATTGTGAACATGGGTATTTGTTTTTGTTTTCAAATTTTCTGGCACCTTACAGCTAATTTATTGATATGCGACTTATGAAAACACATAGGAGCATTACTCTTAAAATTCCATTCTTTTAAAACCATATTATTTGACTATAGCATTTGTAGATGCTAAAAATATTTTTTGTCTCTTGAGATTTGTGGAATTCATGAGGAAAAGACGGACTTGGTGTTTATAGTTTGACTTGGTTAATTCTCAGTATCCATATCATTCTTCTTTCATAATTCCTTCATGAAAAATGTAATCACACACAGATTCTGTTCACTTGCAACACAGAATTAATGTGAATTCCATTTAGAACCAGCCAACATCAAAAGTTTCTGAAAGTCTGGTTTATATTTTGTAAGTATTATATGTATGTGGAAGATTTGCTTAACTTTAATTTTTAGGGAAATACATTTTTAAAAAAATTTTTCTTCAAATTGTTAAGTTATGGGCAATGTAGACAATACTGTTATCTTATTCTGGTTAATTTAGTGCCTTTTTTTTGTATATTTCTTTTAGTTTCCTTATCTACTGAGTTTCTATGAAAATAAATTTGCTTGGCCTATTAAAAAAAAAAATCCCTGAGATGAGTGGTTTGTACTGTAAACTTTTCCTTGACTTTTTTTTCCCTTAGTCTTCTTTTACAGGCATTAGTATTTTTTCAGTGAGAGGGAAAGCATAGATACAGATAACGACTTAAAGGGGAAAGATTTATACCATCTGAAGAGAAACCAGAAGGGTATAGATGACGACCTAAAAACAAATTATCTTAGAAATGCCTTTAGGGTTATTGCTTGACATATGGCTTAATTTCTGAAGCTTTTTTTTTTTTTTTAAAGTGGGACAGCATTGTTTTCTGTGATTGAGTTCATCTTCTATTACTGAGTGAAAGCAACTAATTTATATTTGGGTATGTCCTTTTTTGAAAGATAGAAAAGGAAACCAGTTCTTGTTGACCAGAGTATCACTTGGAGCTACCAATTCACAATGATACTTTCTAAATCATAGATTGAAAAACTACGAATTTATTTTTCACTTTAATGTGTACCATCTATTACATATACCCTTTTATAGGTGTTTCAGTTCTTCTGTGGTGTTAGATAAAGATTATTTCTGGAGCTCAGATACTTGATGGTTTTATCTTTCCATTTTTATAACACACATTTAGGGTACAATAAAGCATTTATTAGATAACTGCTTGTTTCTGTTACACACTTTGAGGGTAAAGAAGAGAGGAATTATGGATATTCGCTTGTGTTTTTCTCATCTCTAGTCTCCCATGAATACATGAATTGATTTATCTTGATTAGCCTAGTAACTTGCTCCACATTTTTCCAAGAGTGCAAAGCAGTTTCAGCTAAAAATACACATATCAAAATGCTCCAAAAGTTGTGGCCACAGCTCAAAAATGCTGATCAATTTTGAAAATCTAAATCAGCCCCGGCCATGAAACCGAGGGAAGAACCTTTGTGGTGGGGGACAGATTTCCAAAAATTCACCACAGTCCTGTTCTTAGCTGGAGTTAGTGCTGATTTTGCCAGACAACTGAGGAATAGATGCAAAAAGCAGGAAGCATTATTGAATTGAGCCCCAGCGCCAATTTGGGAAAAGCAAATTAAAATGTAAAAGAATATTTTTCCACTCCTGGCGTCTCAGTATAAAATGGCAAAATACATGGTTGCTGAAAAAGTTACAAAAACTGCTAATTGTGCCAAAAAAGTAAAAGCCAATTATGACTTTCTTGTGTTAAAAATGCATAGATCAAGTTTTTGAATACAAATTAAATAGATGGAGTTTACAAATCAAAATGTGTATACATTTAAGTTGGAGAAAAATTTTGACATGCATGACTATGTGTGTGGGCTTGTTTCAGTGTCTCTTGATATTTTTCAGGTGCCACTTGAAGAATGGATGATGATGATTTTGGTGGTTTTGAGGTATGCATTATTATTTACATTAGTTTATTTTAACTTTGTGAGGTTATAATGGACTAAGCTGTTTTGAAAATATATTATTTTTCATTGACATTAATGATCTTAATCACTTTGAATGTAACTGTGGAATAAAAAAGTAAAGTCAAGGAAACTTTAAAAGTATCCTCCCTTTGTAAGTTAAAACTGATTTATTATAGAAGATTTGGTATTGCCAGTAGGAATGGTTTAAATTGAGGTAATTAAATGCTACCAGTGGAGACACTAAAGAAGAGGTTTAAAAAATTGTCAGCACATCATTTTGCTGTAAAATATCTGTTAGGAAATACTTGTGAGATGAGAGATTAGCTTTAAAGACCCTGTCACGTGTTTGCATGTTTACCCCTGTTGTGAGTTGATTTAGTGTAGGAAGCACATAGCCTTTGGTGATTCATAACACTAATTCGTATATTTTTGTGTTCTGAGGTTACTCTCTCAAGTTTTGGTTGAATACTTTGTAAGTGGAAATTGCTAACTGAAGAAGCGGTGTCTTTTCTTAATCCTTTTCAGTGTGTTCATTTTACTGGAATATTTTATAACCTAGTTATTTTTATGGAGCCAGTATAGCCTTGCAGGAAAATGTGTGAATTAAGAGTCAGGGTGCCTAAGCCCAAGTCCTAGGACAGCCACAAGTGAACTCTGTGTTTGTTTTTTTGTTTTTTTTTCTTTTTGAACTAAGACTTTCACCTTGTTTGCATTATAATTGTAAAGGTTATGAAGTTTAATCAATGACATTAGTAGAAGAAATAAGATGTTAAGTATATATTGTGTTCAGTTTTCTGAATGAATGGTGTGAGGTTTTTTTTTAGACTAGGATCATTTTCTGTTTTATCTTTAATATCTTATAGTACGAAGTCTGTAGAATACGACCATAACTGTTTTTTTGGGTTTCATCTAAAGCTCTTTTCTTTATATGAATTTATTGTTCATTTTATTTAGTATTTTGGGTTTTGTGGGGCAACTGAATTTTATTTGTTGTTGAAATGTAACATTTAAAATTTTGTTAAAATTCTTTCCATTTTGAAAATATGGTTCAGATTATCATCTCAATTTATTGTTTGGAAGCTGTTAATTATTCGAAGGTTACAATCTAGGATAATTGCCTTTATTTCAGTTGGATGTACTATGTATCTGTAAGAGAAACAGAATGAGTATGATCCTTGGAGTGACAAGTACGTTTTAACGTTATGTTTGACGCGTCTGTTCCTTTCTGTATTACGTTAGTGCAGTGTTAACTGCCATTACAGTTTAATAGTGATTTATAGTTTCTCTCCTTTCATATCCTTCCTTAGAAGTACAAAAGATCTCTATACTTAGCTCTGTAATATAGGGTCATTTTTCATAGATCGTAGAGAGTAGCTACCGTCTATGTCACTTAGCTCCTGTGGCACATTGGCCCATTTGACTTTTTCTTGGCTGACAAATCAGTACAGAATCCAAACTGACATTACGCCTCTAGTTTTCAGTAATAATTTTGCTGTGACCTGGTCACCTAAGAGACAGAAAACTCTACACTCTTACTCACAAACTCAGCATTCAGTAATTGTACCCAAACAGGAGAACTTGTTCATTGAATGTGTCAGCTTTAGGAATTCTCTTAGTATTTAATACTAGTAAATTCACCTAGTAGATTATTTAAGAATATAGACGATTCCTATTTTCAGATCAATCTCTAATTAGCTGTTATGCTAACCAAATAGATTTAGTCTGTATTTTAGAAAAAAAATATTTTTTTACATAGATAAGTATGTGTGGTGGATTATAGTAGTTAGATATAAAGTTGACAAGTGAAAAGAAGATTAACAACATATGAAATAAAAATTTCTTTGACATGATTTATTTGAATAAGGAAGGAAACCAGTCCCATGGGTGGTAAGGAGTGGGGGGTGGCAGCTATAAAGCAATTGGGTATTTATAGAAATTCTGACAGTATGTAGTGTACTCCAAAAGATACACATACAGAAGTGGGATGCTTGATTATTTAAGTAGAAATTTTACTTGTTAGATCTTTTAAAATAATCTTGCTTTTGTTTCTAGGCTGCAGAGACTTTTGATGGTGGAAATGGTGAGACCCAAACAACATCCCCTGCTATTCCATGGGCTGCGTTTCCTACAGGTACTGGCATATGATAACTACCATTTTTTTTTTTTAAGCATGTAACATCTTTTTCCTTTTTCAAAGCCCTCTTTTCACTTTTTCATTTCATCTTCTCTGATCTGTAAAATAGAATGATCCAGATTAACTCTTCAGATTATTTTTTAAATAACAAATTACATATTACATAATAAATTCTGCGATGACAGCTTGAGGCCTGATTTTAAAAACAATAATAGGAACATTATATGAAATTAAATTACAACATATGTTTTCTAATTTATATTAATCTTAGAAAGATGAGGTGCTATATAACTTTTTTAGGTTGTCTTGTTCATTAATTAAAGAACTTTTTACATTCCAAAAATAATTTATCATCTGTACTAGTATTTAAGTTTAGAATTTTGTTAATAATAAAATCATTCAGAAATACTAAAAATGAAGAAGTCATCAGGAGCCGGGAGGATAGCTCAGTGGGACAGCTTGTGCTTAGCATACACAAGGGACACACAAACAGCATCATTAGAGGGATTGAGTACAAGAACAAATTCCAACATTGAGAGAGAGTTCTTAGAAGGCTTCATGGTCAATAGTTACATAATTCATGTCTAAAGAATACTTTGAACTTTCTAGACTTTTCTGTGAAATGATTATAAAGTCAAGAGTAGAATATAAAAGTATCTTTCTTCAATAATAGCTCTACTTAGCCCTAGATTGTTAGGATTATTTGTCCTACAAATATTTATCAATTGTTTATTGTGCATTAGGCACTGTGGAGACAGAGAGATATGCAGAACATAGTCTAATCCTGACTTCAAGGGCAGCATCAGGCACAGGTATATTTGTAATGGTGCAATAGTTTCTATGTAGATGTCCCCCAAAGCCCCAGGTACTCACAGGTGGGGCTGCTGGGAGGTGACTGTATCACGGGTGTGTGGTGCTCATCACAGGATTAGTCCACTGATGGATGTTTAACTGAGTGTGATGTTGGAGGTGAAGCCTGGTGAGGAGAGATGGGTCACTGGGGAGCATGACCTGAAAGAATATCTACCCTTCGCCCTCCTTCGATCCCTCACTGCTGCTTGTGTGCCATGCCTTGAGCTCTTCCCCTCACCTGTGCCCCTCTGCCCTGCCACCTGCCCTGGAGCCAGCCGGCTGTGGACTGACATCTCTACAGATTGTGCGTTGGGTATTGTATCTCAGTGATGAGGAAGTAACTAAGACAAATGGGAAGCACATTTGTCATTTGGGAAGAATGATGATTTCATCATCTATTTATTAATAAATGCTTATTTCACACCTGGTATGAATGAGTCTGTAATGTCCTTGAAACTGGGTATATGCATTGTTGTAAGATGCATATTATTTCAACAGGCAGATATGTGATATCATGAAGGGATGAAAATTTTGAAGGGAGATAAACAAATGGAACAAAAGTGTAATGGAGAAGAAAGGGATGGTATAGTTAAGATGTTTCTTTTTGTTCGAAAGGCTTTATCTTGTTTACCTGGCCTAGGACTGTCTCCCTTGACTCTCACTGCTGGTTTCTTCCATTCTCTTGCCAAACTAAATTCTATTTTATTAATGTAGTATTTCTTGCTTTAATATTTCTTTTTCTGGGAGTTCTTCCCAGAGAATACTCTCCCCCACTTCCTCATGTCTGTGTGCACCTGTTATCTGACTTTCATGTTCACCTCCTGAGTTTTGTGAGTTTAGGCATTATGTCTGTCTGTACAGTTTTTGTATCTTAAATGTCAAGCATGGTGTCTAGCTTATAGTTTGCCCTCAATAAATATTTGTAGAATGAATAATTAAGGGAAAAAACCCCCAATGAATGAATTACCAACTGAATCAGTAAGAATATCAGACTTCATGGACAAGGCTTTGGGTTAATGATCAGTTAGTGCGAGATACCTTAGAGACAATAAAGAACAGGAAAAATGGATCCAGCAGCTCCTAGAAGACTCAAAAAGGACTAATATAGTAGTAATTGGAATTAATGAAAAATCAGAGCAGCACAGAAGGCATAAAACCCGTGTTTACCCAAGTAATAGCAGAAAACTTTCCAGACGTGGAAAAAGGATTTAACACACAGATAAGTGAAGCATACAGAACTGTGATTAGCCATAATTAGGATAAAAACCTTTGTTAAGTAAAGTACAGTGTGCTTAAGTGGGAGTGATGATAATAGCAGTGCGGCTAATCAGTCTGTCTCTTCAAATGTCTGTCTGTAGCCTGCAATTCTGTCTGTGGGTCAAGGTAGCTCAAGATGTGCATCTTGCTGTATATTAGCATCATTTACATAGTAGCCTTTCAAAAAAGTGCCAGCTTATGTGCAATACTGACAGTGAAATAGTGAATTGTCAGTCAGAATAAGTGAAATGTGTTTGGTGACTCTTGATACAAACTATTATTTGTAGGCTTATATTTTGTTAAGGCATAGCTCCTAACCTATAATATGTGTCTTTATACTTTGATTATCATAGAATTTGGAGAATGTAAATAAGAGACGAATGAAAATGAATTTATCAGTCTCTTCTGATTGCCTTTACTCTCTGTAAATGTGGAGTTATATCTATTTCAGTGAAATAGTCATGAGAATTGTCCTTAATGAGGCATTTATGCCATTTTGTAGCCTTATTCTCTAGATTGCCATTGTGGTGGGAGCAACACAGTATTCCTTGATAGTGTCTCTTCCTGCATCTTTGCCATAGTTTCTTATTGTAATACCTTCCTTCCTCTTCCATCTGCTTAGCAGTCTTATTTTTCTTTCCAGAAAAGATGTAGAACTCTCTCAATTACTTCTGTATTATTAACTGTTTCCTTTGAGGTAGTGTTATCATTTTATTTCTGCACCACTGACTTGATGTTTAACTTTTGCTGATTTATAATTTTACAAAGTACGGTTGGATACATATTACAAAATATAATATCTTAACCATTTTTAAGGATATAGTTCAGTATTTTGTCTTGTAAAACCAGAATTCTGTACTAGTGGTGGCAAACATATGGCATGTGCGCTACAGTGGCTGTTTGCCATCATTGCTCTATACCCATTTGACAACAACTTATGTGGTGGCGGTGGCATACACCTGTAATCTCAGCACTCTAGGTGCCTGAGGCAGGAAGATTGCAAGTTTGAGATTAGAACAAATAACTTAGGTAGTTAAGGAGACTCTGTCTCAGAGTAAGCAAATGAAAAAGGGTTAAGGATAAAGCTCACTGTGAAACCCAGGGTTAAATCTCCAGTATTGCAAAAACAAAACAAACAAGACAAACTGCACACACACAAAAAATAACTCTCCATTTCTTCTTCCCCCCAGTACCTGGCAACTGTCATTCTATTTTCTGTGTATGAATTTGACTATAATAGATAATTCATATAAGTAGAATCATACTGTTTGTCTTTCTAACATTGGTTTGTTTCATGGACATTTGAGTTGCTTCCATCTTTGGCTATTTTAAGTAGTGTTGCTACGAACATGGATATTTATTTGGTATTTTTAATACAATTTTATCAATATAACTCGTGCACTGATCTTTATGTGTCTGTATTAGCCTGAGCTGTGGAGGATGAAAACTGACTTTTAAATGTTTTGAATCCTAAGTGCCTAATGTTGCATTATATCCTGTTAATCAGTGCTCAGTAACTATTTCTTGGTGATTACTAGAATAGATTCACTTTCAGTTACTTTTCTTGACTATTTTTAGTTTTGTGCAAATAATTAGTTTTTCAACGATAAGTTAGAAGGCAAACTTAAACTTTCTTTTAAATTATATTAATAGTGGAAATCTCCAATAATTACTCAAAAATGTCTAAGAAGCTATTTCCTCCTGGGCTCAATTGACTTTCCTGCTCATCCTCAATTTAGACATAGGACCTGGAAATGGTGATTTTAATAAGTATAGTGTTATGGTTTGTGTCTAGATGTCCCCCCAAAGCCTCATGTGGTAAGAGATAGCTGGATCTAGAGTGTGTGATTACTGAATTGATCCATTGATCGGTTTGGCATGGTTCTGCTGGGATCAAGGATGTGAGACTGAAATTGGGGGTGGGAGTGTGGGCCGCCCTGGGGGCAGGTAGCCTAGATAAAGATACAGGAAGAAGTTAACTAGCTGCTTGTTTGCATTGCTTATTTGCATACATTCCTTGCATTTCCTCACTTTACTTTGCGGCCGGTCGGCTGCCACGCCGGCCCGCCCTGCCTCGGACCCAGCAGACTATAGACTGAAACCTCTGCAGACTGTGAGCTAATAAACCTTTCTTCCCCTAACTTTGGGTGTCGAGTATTCTGTCCCAACAACGAGAGAAAAGTAACTAAAACACATAGTTACAGATTCTCTGAAAGAAAGGACAGCGATTTTTTTCATCTTTTCTCATCTCTCCCTGGGATGTACTGTATGCCAATAGGTAGCAGTAGAAGTTAGACTAAACTTTCGTAAGCTATATTATAGATCTAGTAGTAATAGTACTATCTAGTTCTCTTACCTCCTTTATTTTCTTATTTTTCTAAAGGAAAATCATTTACGATTTTGTGTGGCACGTATTATAAGAAAATTTTTAGTTGGTTACTCATCTATTGCATTACTTAGAAAAATATTTTTAATAAATGACTGAGAACTCTCTTGTTTTTTGGAATTGTTCTCAAACAATTATCTTTCATAAATGATCGTAAGACTAATGTGCTGCTCTTCAGGAAACTTGAGAACAGACCTTACAAAATGGATGTCTTCTAGTACATGTGTGTGTGTGTATATATATGCAGATGAGGAAGTGTATATATAGATACCAGAATATAGACTATACCTATACCTGCTCCTATACCTATACTGTATTCCGATTTCTTGCCTTTGCCATTTTTTACTTTCCAGTGCAGATTCTCTGTCTCTATTCTTTGGGAAGAACTATATTTACCTGGACTTACAAGTTCTAATAATTGTCAGTTTGGAATCCATGTGTGTTATTAATTATGTTTTCTAATTGCAATATTCCCAAAGTTTAAAAATTCATGCACGTTATTTAAATTCATTCTTTGGTTTCTTTGTTCATTCATCATCCATTTATTCACTTGACATATGTTTAGAAGTGTACTGTGTACCTGACAAGACACCAACTGCCTGTGCTGCGGACTTTTTCCATTTTTAGTGATTTATATGAAAAATGTCATTTTAAAGGACAGGATATTTCATGTAATGTATTGTTAATATTGGCAAACACTTTCATCAGTAACTTTCAAATTTTTGACAAAAGTTGCATACAAAATATTAGGTCAGAGAATGTTGTTATGTTGTCATTTTGTACAGTGTGGGTGGTGCTGTTTCAGAGCCAATGAGTGTTCACTTTTTACTTTTAACGTTATAAATGTAAATTGTTTAGAAGGCAAGGTGGGAGGCAAAACCTTCAATACTGTCCTTTCCAATAATGTTTCTAAGTTCCTTGTAGAATTGCACAGACCACATTAGAATGCATTGACCATCAAAGGGGAAAACAAGTGGTCCAGATAGATACTTTAATCCAAATTAGCTCCTTCAAAACGGCTTAGAAAGAGGGCAAACTAAACTTTCTGTCACAAGCCGCCCCTTTAGAAGGAATAATGGGAATTGGACCAGCAGATGTTGAACCCAGTAATTTAGATGTGGTTCACTTTGCATCTGTAGCTATTTGCATACAAAGCCAACAGGAAAGTTCAAACATTTTTCTTAAGACATTGGCAGAGAGAAGCCTGGAAGACAGATGCCTTTTTGATTTCATGGTTCAGTTTTTCCATTCTTCATTCTCCTGGCCAGGAAAACCTAGGACAACAAATTGGTCATTTTATTAATATTCCATTACTCTCCTTGCTAACCCTGTTTTTCCAGTAGAACCTGTGTTACATATCCATGGGAGCTCAGAACCTGAGTATACAGATTTCTTTATTCAGATTAATCTGTGGTTTGCACACGGTAATAATAAAGCTTATCCAAATTCATTGGTTTGACCTATATTTGAGGTAAAATTTGAAAGCGACTCTTGGCATAATCATGTACCTGCATATAATAGTGAGTAAGGATGATGCTTAAGAAGTTTCTAGTCCTTCTGCTTTGTATCCATGTTACACTTTTTATCAGAATATAAACTGTATTTCTGTTTTTGTATAATCATTTTATATTGTTATTGCATAAATTATTTGAATGGAAGATTGCTCTATAGCTTCCTTTTGCTTCTTCCTGTATTTTCTTGTTACCTCCTTGTTTATTAATCTACTTTCTTTTATTCTGGTGCCAGTTTCTTTACGTAATATCTAAGAAGGTAGCTTCTAAAAAGCTGCGAATTGTTACTGTACCTATAAATATTAGTGTTTATGAGGGTTATCAGTAACTTATGGTAGTTCATGTCTTCATTAATGTATATAATAGGGAATATAAGTGATATTTGTTGTAACTTTGGAGACTGGATTTATAGTGTGGTTTAAAGTGAATTACCCCAGACTGTGGAGTGAGAAGTTCTGGCTTTGCCTTCAGCTGTGTAGCTTTTCTGAAATTGAGTTAACTAATCTATAAATTCAGACTAGATGATATCTAAGTATTTTTCCAGATTTTGAGTTCTGAGTTTATTATTTTATTTTTCCTGGTTACAGTGTCTGTAATGTGAGTAGCTTCCACTAGGAGAATCATGGTGCCTGGTTTTAACTTCATGGTCCAACTGACAGAACTAATGTAATAACTTACATTTAGTTTAAAAACATAGCTATCTACTTAAAGTGTAGTACTTGAGAGAAACTTGGTACTTACTACTTGATAATATTTTAATGATCAGTTACTGTTTTACTATTTTTTGCTTTTTCTTTTTATTTTAATACACTTCTGGGTGTTGAAGCCAGGGTCTCACGTGTGCCTGTGCTATGCTTTTAAAGAATATTATTTAGCTCAGTGGTGGAGTCCTTGGCTGGCAAGCACAAGGTCTTGAGTTTGATTCCCAGCACCACCCCCCGCTGCAAAATATCCCAGATATATTTTAGACAAACAGTTTGAAAGTGGTGTTGTAGAGTTTGGTAGTGATTTTTTAAAAACGTGAAGATGGAAAAAAAAAAGTGAGGATGGTACTCTGAATGTTCTTCAGTATAATTTCAAATTACTAAATCAACAACAACCAAAACAAAAGCTTTAGGCTCGATTTAGCTCAGTAACAGTAGGAATCATTACATAGAATTGTTGGTTGTTTGTTTTTGAGACAGGGTCTTTTCATACAGTGAAGGCTGGCCTTGAACTTGCTACGTCAGCCAGGCTGGCCTCAAACTTGAAATCCTCTTGCCTCAGCCTTCCAGGTGCAGGGACTGCAGGGGACCACAACATCCAGCTGGCATTCTTATGCCAACACTGACATTGCTGTTTAGCTGTCCTTCTGCATTCACTTTCTTTGCTTCATAAAATACACTTTTTGTTGTAATTTTTTTTGGCAGGCAGACTTAGACGCACATATGTATAATCCAAGGACATGAAAGAAAAAATAATGCAAAAATGAAACAGTGAGAATTACCTTTTTATCTAGTTTCTTTGTCACATTCTCCTGATGCAACTTGTTTAATAGTTTCTTTTGTAATCATTTAAAAATCTTACAGGCATAGAAGAACATGTTGGCATCCTCTTGTTTTTCCACAAGTAACAATGTACTGTGTGTACATGCTAATATCCTTTACCCCCCAAATAACATGAAGAGTGTCCTACAAAATTACTTATAAATCTTCCCAATTCATGCTAATGGTTGCCCAGCACTCTTCTTTGTGGATGTACTGCTAATCATGTAAGCAATTATTTTCCTTCCAATTTCTCCCTATTATAAGTAGCCCTGTAGTATTCTTGTATGTAGAATATTCTTGTATGTATATTCAGCATGACTGTTTTAATTAGGGTGATAATGTATGTTGTTTCTGTGGCTTAATGGAAAAGTCATTTAGAATTAACAAATATACGAGCAGAGAATAAAACATGTTTTCTCACTTTGAATAACATCAAATTTCATATTTAAGGCCATATGTCATGCTGAAGGTGAGGGTAATTTTATGAGTACAGTATATTGAAAATACATATTTTTCCACTGATCATGGGTAAATTAGTGGTAGCATAGTAGTTTGAAAGGCTCTGTAATTAGAACATTTTGTGTGTGTGCGTGCGTGTGTATAAGATAATGTGAATTATAACACTGTTCGTAATAGCCCCACAGTCATCCGTCCACCAAAAGTAGAAAGTTTAACCTTGTGGGTTACACTGGAACTCTGTATACCTAGAAAATCAACTAATTATAACTACTCATAACAGAGTAGAAGAGTCTCATGAACATACATGATATCTTTACATTATCTTTATGAGATTACTGACAAACAGTTCTTGCTGAGAGACTCGTCTATAATATCAGACCCTGGTACTAGAATCAGCAAAGTCTTATGTGTTCGCCTCCCCTTTTGGTTCTGGAATTCTTTGCTATGATGAGAGTTCATTATTTTGGCCAGAGAACCAGACCTTGGACTTGTTTGGATCAAGAGTCATGTCTGGATCTTCCAAAGGAAAGATGTCATCATCTTGTTCACTTAAGGTGGTATGGGAGGGAGATGAGATTAGGTTTTAGAGTACTGAATGAAGCAAAGGCAGTTTTTGCATCTGACCTACAGTCTCTGAAATGGAGATTGGGCACTAAATTGTCTGCTGTGGGATCTCTGGGTTAGTAAGACAGAAGGTTGAGGGTGCTGCTGGTGCACAGTGTTACATGACAGTAGGGCCAGCCTGACCAGAGTCTCTCACTGATGTGCCCTGCTCGTACTTGGCTCTACATCTCTAGACTGCAGCTCCAATAAATATGCTGTTGGCAATGTAGAGTTTTTAGATCAGCTCAGACTTTGTGTTTGCCTATATGGAGTTGATATTTAATGTCAAATAGCATCTCAAACTCTCGATGCTGTTCTCTTCTGCCTTTCTGGTGCTTCCTCTTTGGGGGTGCTATGATTTTCTTACGTTCTGGAATCCTCTCATCCCTCCGTAAGATGGTCTTCTCCACGTCCCATCCATCTGTAGTTCAGTCAAACACGGGATTTTACTCCTTCCCTCTGTCGCTCTGGTCATCACCGGTCCCAGCTGCCACCTTGCTGTTCTAGATGACCTCAGCGGCACTTTTCTTGCATTCACTTTGGACACTTTCCCATTTCTCTAGACGGCTCCCAGAGGTCTGGGACACAGTGATCTGTAAATGTCACCATTCTAAGGTTTAGAAGTGTTTGGATTTTTTTCTGTTTTTGTGTGATTTCAGAATATTAAGTATAAAACACAGTATTTAAATATAAACTTGGAGATTGTAATTTGACCCATTGTGTGATTTTATTCTGAGTATTTTTTGTAAACTGCATTGAGTATTAAAGTTTGTACCTATTATTAGGATATTCTGAATAAATCATATAAACTAATTGTAGTTATAAAATCCTGTCTGATTTGGGCACTGCTGTTATTGCCTAGTCAGAGTCTGTTTTAATCCTACTTCTAATTTCTGTATTAATTTACATGATTCTATTGGCACACAGCTAATAGTTATTCAATTTTTCTTAGTAAAGTATTACTGAGGTGAAGATATAATCATTTTTATATTTTTAGTAATGTCATTGTGAAAAATCCTTTAAATTAAAATTGAAAATATTTTCAGTTTTTTTTTTAAAGTAAATGTAACACAGGCTAATTTTATTGTGGATCTTGTCAAATAGACTGTTCTGGCTAATGGGTCTTGCCAAGTAATTTTAGGATAAATAACACAAGAGACTGTCTAAAGTAATTAAAATTAGAACAGTAAGACATTTAGGGATATATGTTAGAAATGATTAGTGAAATTTTACCTAAACTTAATCCTACAGAAAGTTTGTCTTTTAAGACATGAAATTGTCGATCAATGTGTGTCTGTCAGGTTGAGGTTACAGGAAAGTGGGTAAAAGGTGATTCGGCTGATTTGGAGGAAATGTTATT
Source organism: Hystrix cristata (assembly GCA_004026905.1). Classification (NCBI taxonomy): domain Eukaryota; kingdom Metazoa; phylum Chordata; class Mammalia; order Rodentia; family Hystricidae; genus Hystrix; species Hystrix cristata. The sequence continues at coordinate 105,739 of PVJO010003375.1, read as the reverse complement.
TCAATTTGACAATATGGTATTGTCAGAATACTGTATGTATTCACGTATCACATGCTGTTTGGTTATTAACTAACTTTTTTGGGAACTAAATTGTTATTTTTCTTCTCTAGCCAAGAAAGCTTATATGAGTACAAGGTTACATTTTTTTCATTTTAAGGAAATATTTTCTAATAGAAATTTTCATCTAGTGAATAAACATTAATTGAACTTTATCAGTCTTTTAAGTTCCTAAAGGAACAGTCTTAGGATATTTTAAGACCTTGAATTAGACACAAGTATTTTGCTTGATGCAATATATTTCATGAAATTTGTGAATTTTGTATCTCTGGGTCTTTTTAAAGATAGACTTGATTTTCACTGGTGATGATCCTGTTTGAAAGTAGAGGTTGAGACTGTTTACTTTCTGTACTCTCTCGGGTGACTCTCCTGTCCTCCATCCAGTGTATGTTTGTTATATAACAAGCACAGGAGCCACACTGGGGAACAAACAAGACAAACATGGTATCTGCCTTCGTGGAGCTTATTCCAAAGTGACACAAATTACTGCTGAATTACTGTTGCTAGGATATACTTGTAAGGGTAGGTACAGGGTGCTGGATAACCTATAATAAGGGGGCAGAAAGCGAGGTGGCGCTGCATTGTAATCACAAAGGATGTCAGACACTGTGTGAGTCCACACTGGGCTGAACAGGGCAGGGGGACTGTCATGTTTAGGGGATACAGGCCTTGCCTAGCAGTTTTCAGCAGAGCCAGAGGGAGATGGAATGTTGTACCTTTCCAGGTGTTAACATTCCAGGTGTAACCATTCCAGGTGTTTGACATTGTTGATATTCTCTCAATTTTATCTTTATTTTCTGATTTATTAAACTTTTTATTATTTTTTTCCTTGGCTCTACTTCATTGAGTTTATTCTATTTTTCCTAATTTTAAAAAATTTGATGGTTATGTCATTAATTTAACCTTTCTTTTCAGATATGCGCATTCAAGGCTGTAATTCCCCTCTGATTACTACTTTATGTACTGACAATTAAAATAAGAAAGTTATAATTGACTTTTAATTTTCAGTTATAATAGAGTTTTAATTTTCAGATGAACTGATCCTTGAGTTATTTAATGTCCAAGCTTGGAACTTTCTAGTTCTTATTATGCTTTCCTAACTGGATTGATTTCTGACTAGAGAAACTAGTTGAATGCAAATCCCTTGTCACTGGTGGTACCTGCTGTGTGTCAGCAGGCTGCTGGAAGATGAGCAGCACACACAGATCCTGGGAGCTTCTTAAATATCCTGATTTCAGACTCCAGTTCAGGCCTCTGCTTCAAGAAGACCCACTCAGCTGTGCGGTGTGGATGTATTTATATAAATATTAAATTACACAAATATCATAAACTCTTGCATGAAGATGGATTTTTAAACTCGTTGGATTTCTATAACTTGACTATTTGGAATATCTGGCGCATTGAACTTCTTGTCATTATGCCTCTAGATTTTTTTTGATGTGATCTTTATATGCCTGTAGACTTTTTTGGTCCTCAAAACCTACATTGTCTGATTATAAATACAGCAGATCTGTTTTGTTTAGGATCCAATTAGTATTTTTTTCTTTATGTTTTTCAACGTCATATTTCTTTAAATGTATAAACCATAAAGAGCATAACACTAGACTTTGTTCATCTAGTTCGGTAATTCTTGTTTTTGAATTGAAATAGTCTATATTTTAATATAATTCCCCATATATAGTATATATTTACTGAAATATCATGATATATGGACATGTATAAAATATATAGGATTATGTACGTGTTTTATTTTTCTTACAGTCTTAATTTTGGTTTTATATTTGTATTATTTTATATTTGTATTATATATTTTTTTCTTGTTTATGGTTTTTGAGTTGATTTCCTCTTTTCCTTTTGCCTCTGCTGTTTACTAGCTTGGATGATTTTCCTAGAATTTTAACATACATTTATTTATGTATTTTTATTTGTTTATTATTTGTTTCACACAGAATCTTGCTGTGTTCCATAGTTGCCTCAAACTCTTTATATAGTCTAGACTAGGCTCAGCTTTGTAGTCCTCCTGGCTCAGCTTCTCAGAGTGCTGGGATTACAGGCACATGGCACTGTACCCAGCATAACAAGTATTTTTTTTAATAGTACCTTTTCAGAGCACATAATACTTAACATTCCTTGTGGGGAGTTGGTACACGTACATTAACACATTCCTTTTTCATCCCCTTCCATTCCCTTCCACCTCTTGAGCCCCTTCCCATTTGAGAAAGATCTATCTCCCTACTTCCTATATCTTTCTTTTATTTTGCTCTTTATTTATATTTTGGGTTTCTCATATAAGAGAAGCCGTGCAATATTTAAGCTTATGTGTGTGATTTATTTCACTTAGCATTCTTAATTTATGAAACTTAGAGTAAATGATTACTTTTGTCCTCCTATTGAAATATACAAGGACTGTGGAACGTATGAAGTTCATTAATTTCTTCTCTTGTTATTATATTTTGTCTGACATCATCTATATATAAAATATATGTATATTATATATGGATTTATAATACATACTTAATATATTTACATTTCATATGTCTGCCTCTATAAAACATATTTAACTTTACCAGCCATTGTTACTATTTACCATTATTGTGCTTATTTCAAGATGTGTGTCCTTGTTCTTGTTTAATAATTTCATCTAAGTGGTTTCTAGATTGGTAATCATTTCTTTTCTCTTCATAGTACTAATATTATTCTGTTGTCTTGATTTCCGTAATTTTTTTGAGAAGTTACTTGTTCCATTGATTGTTGTTCCTTTGAGGGCACCTGGTCTTTTCTTTCTGTGTTCCTTTATGATTTGCTCCATGTATGGTATTTTGGAGTTTCACTGTGATGTGCTAGGTATGGATATCTTTTTATTTATCTTGCTTAGAATTTGTTGGGCTTCTTGAATGCTGGAATGTATGGGTTGAACCTATGGATTCAAGAAGCCCAACAAATCAATTATGAAAAGTTTTACTTTTGAAAATTCTTAGCCATTGTACCAGTATTAGTTTTACTTCATTTTTTCTCTCCTTCTGGAACTCTAAAAAACAATAGTAAAAATTCTACTATTCTAGTAATGTCTTCTTTTGCACTCTGCCTATAATGTAGGCTAAGTAGTCTCAAGTATACTTTTCACTAATTGTCTATCATTGTTTAAGCTGATGTGAAACATGTCCCTTGAGTTTATAATTCTAGTTTTTTTACTGTCCTTTCTCTGTTCTGCTTCCCTCCTTTTGTTGTCCCCTCCCTTGCCCTTCCTTTCCTTTTCTTTCCACTTTGTCTATTTTGAGATTATATTATTAGACACATTCATATTTTAGACTGTGTGTTCCTTCCTGTTTCATTCTTCCTTTCCCTTTTCCTTCCTTTCATTTCACCTTTCCAGACCCATTGTACTGGTAGATGTAGGACAGTTTTTTCAAAGATGAATATACTATTTTTAATTCACTTTGATCTTAACATTGTAATTATTTAGGGGGTCCCACATTTATGGAGTCAGTTCTTGAGTATGCCTGGAATTTTTCCTTTGTTGCATTGAGGTCTCAGAAGTATAGCACCTTTGGCAGAAATCTTCAGGGCAAAAATTTGCTTATCTCTCTTTGTTAATTCCTTTGCCTAGTTCTTGCCTGAATGCTTATTACTATTTTAAGCAGTCTTCAGTAATTTTTTTGTATTGTTCTATACTTTTAATTGTGTTCTGTGGTGGTTTAGATGCTCTTTTATACTCTTTTATACTCATAGCAACAGAAGTTTCAAGATTTAAAAAGAAACTTCTTTATCCATGTAGTCTGCTGGTTGATACCTGGTTTTAGTTAATTTTGTCAAAAGTGAGAAAATATTGTTATGAAAAATGAAGCACATGAGACTCTTGCTCTCTAGATTTTGTCGTTTATGTGTCTCTCCTGCTGAGCCTCTGTGCAGTGCGCCGGTGCACTTGAGAGTGCTACACTGTTGCTGTCAGTGTGCTGTGGCCTCATTAAAGGTGAGGGTGCCCATTGAGCTACTATTAAAATCGTTTTTCCTTAGATCCTTGAACTATGTCAGTCATAAATTTACAGCATCTCTTGGGTATTTTAAGAACATTTCATATCTTTGTGTAATTGAATGTATTGTGCATATATGCGTATGTGATTCTTAACAGTTTTCAGTTTACTTGGTTTTTAGAAGAAACATCTTTTGTTATTGGTCATACAGTCCTATGTAAACTTTAAACCTGATGTCTTTTTGGATTTCTTCGTGTATAAACCAGAAATGTATTTGTTTTGTAAAATCTCTATAATAAGTGAAATCAGTAGTCGGTCATTCTTCACAAGTGCATGATGAAAATAATTTTCTTTTTATTAATGCAAGACTATGCATTATGAAGCAAGAGCTTGGCCAAGGGGCGGTTGATAATTTTTGCTTTCTTTAGATTGTTGAGTGCTATTTGGTTCCTGAGGTTGAAACACTTTTTCAAATCTTTGAGGCAAATGAATTTTAGGTTTCATGAGAGAACATTGTTTTTGTAAGTTTGAAAGTATAGAAGTTTACCTGGTCATGTTTATTTTACAAAAATTCTGGATAACAAAAAATCTGATGTAACAGAATTCACACTATAAACTTTTCTATGTTTCTGTGTTGAAAATTGTATGTGTATTTTTAAAGACTCATATACAGTTCATATGTGTATAATTTAGAGAAATTTCAGCTTTCTGTTTTAGAATTTTAAATTTTTAATTATGTTTTACTTACCTGCTGAGGTTTATGCGAAATTAAATGTCAAATATATGCTATCAGTTTTCCAAAGGGTGAATTGAAGTTGTATTTTAGAACTTACCCCATAATTTACGGTATTGTATTTACAAGTTTGGTAAGTAATATTAACATTTCTATGAAAGACCATGTAAAATTGACATTAAAACTAATAAACATTTTGGAACTGAAAAAGCCTTATGTCCAAATATATTTTGATGAGAATAAGCCACAAACTCATTCTTTTTTTTTTGTAGGAGTTGCATTCTCATTGTAGAGGCTTATAAATGACATTGTCGTGCAGGGCATTTCCGATACCACAGATTTTATAGGTGGTACCTCAGTGAAAGAGGTTGTAATTTTGCTCTTACAGGAGGGTAATCAGTTTTTGGTATAGCAGATGCTATTTATTTTACCATTGATTAACTCATTTTTTTAACTAGTAAAAGCTGAATGCAACTGCATTGCATACTGTCAGATTCTTCTGTTTGTTGCATCAGCTCCCTTGTTGTTTTTACTTCTGTCAGACAGGTTCTTATTTACATAACATCTCATCTGGGATAATATAAAACTGACTCCACTGACTTGTCTTCTGATTTATTCTGTGCATCAGTTCATCGTGTAGTGATACCTATCTGCAGCCCTGAGTTCTTTGGTGAGACTTTGAAGGACTGCTGCGCCCTAACCTGTGGGGTGAGCACACCCTCACACCCCCAATGTGTGGATGCTCTGTAAAACTAGAGCTCCATGTTCTTCCCAGCACCGTCTCTCAGTGTCTTCCTACCTCTGGTTCTCCATTCCATCTGCGCAGTCCAGCTAGAATGTTCTTCCTGTGCCCTCATGTGCAAGCGACACCTTTTTTTTTTAAGGTCTAGTTTAAATGTCTCTCTCCAGGAGCTTTGCTCAGCCACTCCTCCAACCTCCCCATTCCCAGAAAAATCGGAAGTAACCTGTATTGTATCCTAATTGGTTTTTGTCTGTGACATTTTATGGTGTTAGTTCTCTTTTAGGCTGTCAGTTGTTGCTCTGCACACCCTTGGTTCTTTCCTACTTCCCTGATCTTCCCTTTGGGTGTCTTTACTTGATTGTCTTTTTACCTTCCTCTTAAAAATTGTTGTCTAGAGTTCTGTCCTTGCCCATTCTTCTTTGCTCTGATAGTATTTCCTAATTAAAGATACCCAGATTTCTGCCTTCACTCTTAACTGTTTTTTGAACTTCAGACTTATACTTTTAAATGCCTTCTTATTGATTCTTCCTGATGTGTTCCAGGTGTCCTTTAAAGTGAACATGTCTAAAACATGACATCTGTCCTCTTTTTCTGCTTCAAACTTGCACTATTCTATTTCTTTTCTCAATTAATATAATCACTGTTGACTGAGGAACACAAATCACCTAACTATAAGGCAGTCCAGAGTCTTTTTCTGTTTCTGTTTCATATACCTAGGTGATCCTGGCCTCTGTGATCACTGTATTTATTCTTTTTGAGTTCTTTGAGTTGTACTGAAGTATGGAACTCGGTGTTCCCTTAGACACATCTTGTGATTTCATGAACTGTAGCTTTTTATACACTATTCCCTTTGCCTGGGTATGAATCCTGGTTTCATCATGAGTAACTCTTTGACTTTACCAAGTTAAATAAGCTTTTAAATATCGGTTTCCTTACTTAGAAAAATGGTAATAATATCTGCTCAGAAAAGGCTTTGTGAAAATCAAGTGTGAAAATCAAGTGCACTGTGCACTGTTAAACACACATGCATATTGTATAATGTATGTTACATATATTTATATATGATTATATATTTAATCATATGCCCACATATAATTATATATACACATACATGATTAAAGGTGATAATGTATACTATTGAAAATTGGATGTGTTTGTATTTAAAAGTGTGCGTGTGTGTGTATGTGTGTGTGTGTGTGTGTGTGTGTGTACGAGATGATGCTATTTAACTGTGAATTTAATTTTCCCCTTTTTCTTACCTTTACTCTGTTTGGCAAGCTATTTGTAATATGTTGAGCCTATTTTAGGGTCAGCTCCCTTGTGATTTTTTTTTTTTAATACAGTCTTTGCTCCTCTGTTCTTATACTTAATCTTCTACCTTTATTAATGGTATATTTGTTTATGTGTCTTTTCACTAGGATGTAATCTTTTGGGAACTGTCTTTTTATCCTCTGTAATAAAACTTCTAAATATGGCTTCTGTGAAACCCTTCCAGTTAGGCTCAGGGGAGTCAGGCTGTGGTTGGCTGGCTTCAAGCCAGAAGCATTGTGGTGGAGGACCTGATGGAGCACAGCTGATCAGTTCATGGCATCTGGGAAGCAGGGCACAGGGTATGATTACACACACATTGTGGGAGTTAGTACACGTAGACAACACATCTTAATTCTTCTCTCATCCCCTTTCACCCCATTTCCCACATCCCTCCATCTCTTGGTCCGCTTCCTGTTTGTAATAGCTGTAACTCCCTGTTTCCTATCATCTATCTTTTATATTGCTCTTTAATTTGTTTATACTTTGGTTTTCTCAAATAAGAGAAACCATGATATTTAAGGTTCTGTTTCTCATCTGTTTCACTTAACATTATGGTTTCAAGGTGCATTCACTTTCCTACATATGACTCAGATTTTTCCTTTTATAGCAGAGTAATGCTTCATGTGTATAAATACCATACTTTCTTTATCCATTCCTCTGTTGATGGACATACAGACTGCTCAGAAATTTAGCTATTATGAATTGTGCTGCTATAAACATGGGATATGCACATATCACTATAATATGATGTCTTTACACTTTCAGGAAGAGACCTAGAAGGAGAAGAGCTGAGTTGAATGGAATTTTATTTTTAGTTTTGAGGAATCTTCATACTGGTACCTTTTTTATGGACTCTAATTCTTTGTTAAACCAGTCAGTAATGTTTTATATTATTTTGTTTAGCTCAGCTATCTTTGTATTAGTGTCTTCTGTAAGCTCACTAATCATTTTATTAAATCCATGATGTGTCTGGTTAAATCACATTTGAGTTCTCCAAGCATCTTATCCATCTGTTTTTCTGTCTTCTCGTTTATCATGTCTTATAACTTAGCTGTTCGGCTTTTGATTTGTTCCTCATGAGTCACCTTTGGGAGAGTTAGGAGTTTTGGGGACCATTTTGTTCTTTTTGTCTTTTCATGTTTCTTGCGTGTGTGTATGTGTGTGTGTGTTGAGGTCAGTAGGTCTATTACAGTGGAAAGATTTCCTTGCTAGTATGGAGATCTCTTTAGTTAGTGTCTGCTTTTCAGTATTGCACTTGGGGGTTGCTAACTCATATCAACAACTGTGCCACTCTGACAATAGCAAAAAAATCAGGAATAATAGAGTCTAAGATAAATTGTTTATTGACATAGCATGGGAACCAATAAAAACTACCACTGTACAACCATTAATCATAGAAAAGAGACATACAATTATAATGTAGACACAAAGACAAACCAAATATCAATATATAGTAAATATATGGTAAATGCAACAACTGTGTCACCATTAACAATAGAAAAGAATTCAACCATAATAGTATAGAGTTAACTAAGTATCTAAATATTAATAAAACTTAATAATAATACTAGTAAAGAGGTAGGGGTTGAAAAATGGGAGAACAAAAGAAGTAAAATTTGAAAAATAAAAGGAAGATGAGGAGGACAGAAAAGTGAGACAAAGTATCCCATTACAGAGTAAAAGAAAATTAATAGAAGTAGATAAAAATAACAGAAAAAGAACAAATTAGAAAAAATGAAAAGAGAGAAAAAAAGAAGGAAATAATAAAACAGACTTCTGAAACCTCCCAGAAATCCAGTGAGGGCGAGAAGCGAGATGAGTAAAAAAAAAAATTACTTTGTGTTTTAAATGAGTGTTTTTTTCGCAGAGTCTGCATATTGGAATCCACCAGATATGGGAGTGGATAGTCAGGCACTGCTAAGACTCACCTGGTTTGTACAGTCACCTTCTGTGTGTGAATGTTGAGCCCTCCCTGTCCTGCTGCAGGTCAATGCCCAGTGCCCTAGGGCAGTATTCACCTTGGCCTCTCCTAGTTTCCCTGTTTTTCTGTGCACCCCAGTTCATGGCTTTCTTTTTCTTGTTGAATGGCCTGTGGGTTTGTTCCAGAGGCCCCTCTGTCTTACCCCCTACCCTAGGCTGTGGTAGCCGTCGAACCACACATTGGCAGATGGGGAGAGCAAATAGACCACTAAGCCCTGTGTTGGATATCGGTAGTGGAGTGGGGATATGGGGGTGGGTGTGTGTGTGTGTAACAGTCTGCTAGACTTGAGGCCAGTGCTTTCAGACCCAGCACTCTCCAGAAGTCACACAGGACTGCCCTGGCTTCTCAACATGGAGGGTGAGACCCCTGTGACCTTCCCAGCCTCAGTTTAACCTCCTCAGAGGGTCTCTGTCTAGCTCATGTCCTTCCTGCAGCTGTCTCCTGTGGCCATCTCCCGCCTAGTGACTGTGGTAGAGTGACTCCAGAAGCTCTGAAGTGTAGTTGTTCTGTAGCTTGGTCTTAGCCCCTTCCCAAAATGGCTCCTGATTAAACCCTCTCATATATGAGGATGCTGCACTGGGTTTCTTCTCCAATTCTAGCCTGCCTTGTGGAGGGAGTCACTTTCAGAGCGAAACCCCATGTTATTTTTGCAGTTTGCAATAACAGTGGGCTTTTCTTGGGTTTAGCATTGCTGGTTCAGTTCATTGTTTCTCTCTGGAGCTGCCGATGCTCTCCAGGCGCACTTGTGTCAGTGGCGATGGGTCTCCGTCACAGTGTAACTGCAGCATAATATGGGTCGTTGTCTCCTGAAGTCAGAGATCAAATTCAAGGACAAAAAAAGTAGACAGAATGAATGTTTATTACAAAGAGAGAAATAGCTCCCTATAGTTGGAGGGGACCCAGAAGTGAGTCGCCACAGGGCGACAAATTCCTTGTCTAGGAATTTTATATCAAAAAGTGACCAGGGTCCAGACCACTCTGAGTCAAACTAAGGTCAACCTACAGGACTAAGACATGTTTCCTTAAAGTAGAAATGGACCTGTGAGGAGTTGAGGGATGTAGCCAGCAAGCGTCTGCAGGTGCCTCTTGGCCTCCATCTTATCTAAGTGGTTCATTAAAAGAATAGTGAGAGGGAGAAAAACATCTTCCAGATAGGTGGGAGCAGAAGTTGTCATAGTGGTCATCCATCACCTTGCTCGTTACTGTGCTTGTTACATTCCCAAACTGAAGTGTACACTTGGCTCCTGTAATTTCTTGACCTCAGGCTCCTGCTTATCAGACTAAGGCCTGGTGCTCCTGACTTGATCTTGGGCTCAGGGGCTCTCTGACTGCCTGCTGTCTTCTGCCTCACTTGCCTGTCCGCAATGCTGGGAGCTAGGTTTGCTTTCCTAGACGCTTTTCTTTTTTTCTGCATTGTGTTCCATTCCCTAGCTTCTCTGTAGCCACTCCTTTTCCTGTCTACTGCCTCTTGATTTCTGGAGATCTACTTTTTTTTTCTGTTTACCAGGTTTGTCCTAGGTGTCTCTATTCCAGATCCTGGAGAGGCTGTATTTTCCTGCTTGTCTTTACTCTGCCGTTCTTAATCCTCTGACCTCCAGCCTTTTTTTGTATTTCTGTTTTGATACAGGGTCTCACTTAGTAGCTTGGTTACTCAGACTAAGTTTGAACTTGTGATTGTCCTGCCTCTGTCTCACAGAGCCCTCTGGTTACAGCTATTTGCCACCATGTCGGATGTGAATATCCTTCTATTCGAGACTATTGCCAATTAATAATTAAAGACTTCATAAACCATTTCTTTTAAGATATCTTCTGTAGCATTGCTTTTAGTCACATACCAAATACCTTTACAACAATGTCTATATTAGTGTTTCAGTGAAAAATTGATGACTGTAACTTATCCAGGTTGACATATCAGAAGCCCATCATAGTATTCTTGTTTTCTTTTATGCCTGTGTATATGTGTATTTGTGTAAAAAGTTTTGCTGTGTCATATTTATCTTTAATTGTTGCCATTTGAAGCACCTTTTAGTCAAGATAGTACTTGGGAAATCACTGAAGTTATAATTAATCTGATCTTTGATCTTGTTTCTGTTATTATAGTTTTATAAGTTTTGAGAAGCTGCTAATCATGCTACTGAAAGGACATATTTTGTGATTGACTTCTTTTATAGCATCCTGGATTTAATATCAACAATAGCTTAATTTGTTTGAATTATTTGTCCTAGTTCTATGATGGTAAACCACTTAATTGATGTGTTGATTAAAAGAGATATGTTTAAGAGATAGGATGGCCCTTCTGAATATAATAATTTAAGAGGTCAAAATGTGTGTGTGTGTGTGTGTGTGTATGTATATATATATGTATCACAAGTAAAAGAGAAAAAGGACAACTAAAAGAATGAAAACAACTATACTTGTCACATTTACAGCGAATATGATATAGGCTCATATACTACCATTTCATTGGTAATGGTTTTTTTCCCCCTTACCTTTGATAGTTTCTATTATGGTACCAATATAAAGCATCTTTTTTTGGTCCTGATTATCTCTGATTTCAGAAGTGCTGTGGCTAGTGATATTAGAAGCAGACATAAATGAAAGAATGGAGGTTATAGAATTATAAGTAATTTTCCTAATCCTACAATACATTTATTCTTAGTTGTTTATAACTGTATAAAACTTGATTATGGTTACGGAATATTGTCTTTATTGCCATTTTTGCTTTAGATTTAATTTTAAAATATTTATGTGGCACATTTTTGTTTCATGAAAATTAATGTTCATGTATCGGTGAAGGCATGTATCTCTAGGGTAAAGTAAGTGCTTTTGTTGTTTATATGATGGAAATACTTTGGAAGAACATTGTGATAGTCTGTTTTTTAGAAATGGGCTGTATCTTATTATATCAATTGTTCTTTTCCTTCTTGGATTACTGTAGTAAACAGATTTAAATCTGGAAATGTTTTAGGTTTAAATAACCTACAGTCTACTCAGTATTTCCACCTGATGCCCATGAGACAGCCAAAATTAACCTGTTCTTCCCTGAGGACATATGCGTTATTGGGTTAACTTTCTGATTCTCTTCCCCTGGATGCAGAATAAGTGGAATGCCATTCTTGCTACTGGACAGCAGTCCTTTTCTAGATAAAAATGATGTTATAGATGAATTCCATTTTGTCTAGGAGCTCTGTGTATGAATTGCACATACTTGGTTGAAAGCAGTAGTTTTAGACTTTATGAGGATAGTGGCTTATTGTAACTGAGTATGGTTCCTGGAGACACTGTGGTAGCTGTGCCTATGAACTTGTTTTGGGAGTTAAGGATTCTGGGGCATGGGTTTGGCTTCTAGGCCAGGGCGTGTCTCGTGCCTGCCTATGAGAAGCTGTCTGCTTGTACATTAACTCTGATTTGCATTGAGGGTAGAGACTAGCCTGTAGTATTCCTGGCTTGTTTGTGAGAGAAAATTTTCTGACATTGCTTGTATGCTGTTTCTATTCTGTAGGTTTTAAGCAAATACAGTATGATGCTCTTTCTCTGGTAGGATAGTTTTAAGATTCAGTACGTCTAGTTGAGAAGAAAAGATTACAAAGTCCATATGTGAACTCCATTTTTGCCCATCACATTTTCCACCAGCAACATTTCCTTTACAGTTATTGATCACTTCATCTGTCCCTTCACTTAAGTGGAATATTGGAGGCATTCTTAATTATTCTTCTTCCTCTCATTCTACATCCAGTCAATTAAGAAATTTTGTTACCTTCCTTTCAAAGTGTACCTAGTATTTTGCTACTTCTCATAGCCTGTGTTGTTACTTTCCTTGTTTGTGTTACCATCATCTCTTGGTGGAATTACAGAGGAACATGAAACTGATCTCATTTCTTCTACTCTTGCCCACAGCAGTTTATTATCAGCACAGATACCACAGTGTTGCCTTTTAAATACTACTTAGAGCCTTTCTGCTCACAATCCCAATTAGCTAGCAGAATTTTCCAAACTTTTTTTTTGATGGTGTAAAAATAATTTGAGAATGAACCTGCAGAATATTTTGCTTATTTTATTTTGTACTATTTTTATAGGATTATTTATCTACCCCCCCATCACACTTGACTTTGTATACTAGCAATCAGTCAGATATAGTTTCCCATTTGAAGAGAAAGAGTTAAGAAGTAGACAAATACATCCCATTTACCCTTCACCCATTTTCTTCAAAGGTTAATATTTTACTACATTTGCTTTCTCTTTATTCTTTTTCTTATTTCTCTTTTTTCTTCCTCTTCTTTTTCTCAGTATTTATTTAGGGTTCTTTTTTTGCTACATACTGTCAGAATACTAATGTATTTCCCAAAGTCACTTAGGTTAGTTCTTATTCCCTTCCTTTACAACTACAGGGCTTTAGTTGTTCTTATGGTTTAGTTCATTTGTATTCAATATTTAATTTCCGCTTTCTCTTACAGGTTTTATTTTTCTTTTACTGAGTATGTGAAACATTAATGTGGCTCCAGAAGTCCAGAGCCATATGAAAAGCTATACTCAAGAGAAGAAATATTTCCAGCTGTCCATTTCTTCTGTTTTGCTAATTCATTTCCTCCTATGTCCTACCCATTCTTTCATTAGTTTTGGCTATACCCTTCCTATGTTCCTTTCCCATGGTGAATAGATAACATGTAGCTTTGTCTTCATACATTTAGGGGCCGTTCATTTGTTTTTTTAAAGTTATCTTTTCATCTCTTTTGCCTCTTGCGTAGCTCAATCTTTTTTTGCCCAGATTTTACATGTTCTTTCCTTGTTAGTAACATTGGTCCTTATTTTGATACTTTTTGCACATCTCTCTTTCTCCCCAACTTGTCAGATGTTTTTTAAGGTAAGTTTTCACAGACAAAATGGGTTTACATGTAGAGTCAAATTATTCAGTCTGCTCTTTTATTGTACCTGGAATCATAGTTTGGAAGCTTTTCTTATACCCAAGGTAAAGAATAACACTCATGCTTTTGTCTAGTACTTATATGGTCTCTTTTAAACATTTAGAGCTTTGATCCTGTTTGGAGTTTATTTTTGTATATGGCATGCAATATAAGTTACTTGCATCCCGCGTAGTTGAATCTTTCTCTGGACTTCCTGTTGTGTTCTTGTGGGTTATTTTTTTGCTACACCAAATGCTACATTATTTTATTAAAAAAAATTATAGTATGTTTAATACAGTATATTTTTAATAAGGATGTTAATATGTTTTGGCCTAGTTGAATTTAATATATTGAGAGGCCAGTATTCTCTTTATTGCTTTTCTTTTTTTAGTACTTTCCTATATTTGCAGCTTTATTTTTTTCCATGTGACATTAGATGCCTGTTTATCTAACTTCTTTATATAAAAAGCTTTCTGATATCTTTATTGGGATTGTATTAAGCCTAAAAATTTAACTAAGGGGAAATGGAATTGTTATGATTTTTAGTTGTCCTTTCCAGTTACACTCAGTATCTTCTTTAGTTCTCTATTTATGTGTTTCAGGAGTTTTTTAGGGTTTTCCTCACATTTCTTGCTAAATTTATTCTGAAGTATCTTCTTTGTTACAGTGAAAAGTAGTATTTTCTCCTTCATTATATTTTCTAAGTGGTTATTTTTACATATGAATGCTATGATTTCCTTGTTAAATTTATATCTTTCTACTTTACTGAATGCCTTTGTTCTTTGAGTTAATTTTACCATGGTTTCCCATGATAGGAATGTGAGATGGTGTTCTTCTTTTTCCTATTTTTATGTTGCCATTTGATTGGCTTGCTCATGCCTTTAGTATTAAATGCTTTGGAGATAGTAGGCGTTCTTGTCTTACTCCTTATTTGCATGAAAAGCCTTTAATTTTTCACCATTAATTAAGATGTTGATTTAAGAGTAAGGTTGGATGTTTTATTATGTTAAGATGATACATACTTTCTTGAGTTTTTTTTTTTTTTTTTAAGCAGAAATGGTTGTTCAGTTTTATTAGTCATTTTCAGGGTCTCGGAGATAACTTTTCTCTTTAAGTCTATTTATGTGGACTATTATAGTATACTTGTGAATTCTCTACTAGTGAATTGGCTTTTCATTACTGTAATAAATCCTACTTGTTCATTGTATGTTGTTTTTTTCAATGGGGTGCTGGATACTTAACTTTTTGCAAGTGATGAAGTTTTTCTGATTTTTATTATCATCGTCCGTTTTAGCTGTCAGTATTATGTTAATGTTCATGAAGTTTTCCTTTACTTATAGTATTATTGGTTTTCAATTTCAGAGTATTGAGATTACCCAGGTTTTGAATCTGTGGTAGAAATCCTCTTGAAATAATCTCATGCTTTGTGAGGTACTTGCCTGGTAACATAGTTTTTTCCCCAAAGAAATAAATCTATTTTCAGAAGATCTTTTTTGATCCACTAATGAGGTAACTTGTACAAATGATATATCTGTTCCGAATCTCATTTTTCTGATTTTAAAATTTACTTACTTAGAAGTCTATAGAGGAGTCTTATGATTATCTTTTTAATTTCTTCTGTTTTAATAATTACTTGTGATTTCACTTTGTATATTTGTATAATTGCCTTTTATTTTCAAATTAGCTACTATTTTGTTTATTTTTTTGAAATTCAGGATTTTGATTAATTACATATACTTGTTTATTAATCTTCTTCAACTTCTGCATTATCTTTATTATTTTCACTTTTAAATTTTCTTTCTTGATTTTTTGTTTGAACTGGGAATTTAATTCATTCATTTTTATTGACATGTGAAAGAATATAGATGTTTTTTCCTAACTGCTGCTTTGTTTCCCATAGAAATAATAAAACCATAATAATGGTTTTATTATTTCATAGAAGTTCTATAATATCTTAAAAGGCAGTAAGAGAGAGTTATATTTTTGTTATGTGGGTGGTGGGGGTAGATAGATTTCTGGGAAAGCTTGTTTCAATATTGCAAAATGATAACTTCAATGGCAACTTCTATTTACTGAATATTTACTATGTAGATATCACTGAGCTAAGTTGTTGTATCTGCATTATCTTATTTAATCTATATAATACCATTTTGAGGTACTTATTATTTCACCATTTTCAGAAGAGAACTATGGTTTAGATTTTTGTTTTTTAAATTTGATTTGCTCATGTCTTCATCCAGAGGGAGTTTTTATTATTGAAATCTGAATCCATCTCTGACTCCAGGGTCTATGGCTTTTACTTAGGCAACAATATTGTGAGGTCACAGAGGTATTGAACATATAGCATCATCAGGGAATGTTAGTTATACAGAGTGACTGGAGTGACCTTGGCATTTCTGGCTTGTCAGATACAATTGTTGAGGTACTGTTTAACTGAAGGAAAACATGAAGCAAACCTGGTTTATATAAAATGATAGTTCAGTTTCAAGTACCTGTGGGACATCTAAATGGATCTCTCTGCAAATAAGGTAAATGTGTGGATCTGAAAGCCAGCAGAACAGCCTGTTCCGGAGATATGTATTTGAGTGTCATTAGCTTATAGTGATAACTGAATAATAGGATTTGAAAATGGTAGCCTAAAGTACTGTGTACAGTAGGTTCAGAAGATACAGGAAATAATAAAATTTATGTTTCAGTGGAGAAAGAGCCTTGAAAGGAAATACGGGAAAAATAGTCAAAATGTTAACAAGAAATCCAGGTGATCACAGTGTGAGAAGAACCAAGGAAAGGTTTTCAGGAGTGTGGAGGGCCATTTACCATGTGTGCTGGAGATCTACAAATGACCAGAGTCTTCATGTGATTTAAGGATACTGACAGGGCCAGTGGAGTGATAAGAACTGGATTAAGAAGAAAATGCAGACAGGAATTGTAAACTATTCAAGACATTTGGTTATGAAGGACAAATGCGGTGGGATGCTCTTAATCACAAGCCAGTATTGCTGTCATTGTGATTGTTCTGTATTATACTCATTTTCATACCTTCAAAAACTTACTAGTAGTACTTTTGTTATATTGTACTTGTTATTATTCAGTTGGAATATTTTAACATTTTAGGGAACTTTCTTTCACTATATGTAATAGTGAAAACTAGAAAAAAAAATTTCTGAAAAATATATACTAAGTACAAACATGAAGTACAATTCCAGCTTTCTGTATTTGAATTAAAAGTGACCTTTTGTGAAGCTAGAATATCTTAATTATCTGGTATGGCACATAATATTTCAAAATTACAATATTGCTGTGTAATAAAAGTGTACATAAGGTACTTGAATAATAACGTAGTGTACCAGTCAGAAATGAATATATTCTTTAGTTTGTTAATACCTAATGGCCTTTTAAATGTCTTTTCCTCAGGGAAAAGTGCAATTTCCATTGTGAGCTGCCTTCACAGAATTTATGGTAGAACTTCACTGACATTGCCACTGATGCCATTGTGGAATAAAGGTTCTTAAATTTCAGAAAGTCAAAATTTATAAATGAGTTACTACTAAAAAATTGCTCGAGTCACTGCTTTTATGTTTTGGGGGGTGGTGGTTAGTGAAGATTGAACACAAGCAGGGTCTTTGCACTGAGCTATATCTCTTCTCTCTCTCTTTGTCTCTCTCATATATATATTTTTTTTTAATTAAAAAAATTTTTTTGAGACAGGGTCTCGCTAAGTTGCTGCCTGGGTTGGGCTTGACCTTGTGGTCTCCTGCTTTAGCCTCCTCTACTGGTGGGATTACGGGCATTGGCCACCCACCACATCTTTTTAAAATTTCAACACACTTTTAACACACATATTACAAATTTATTTGAATACTTAGAAGGAATATTTAAAAATAAAGTAATATAAACATACCCTGCTGATTTTGACCTCATCTGTATTCTTTGTTTATTCTTGGCAATTGGCTTTGCTTTTATGACCTTTTATTTGAATCCTAATCACAGTAAAATGATGGTTTGTTATGAAACTAATTGCAACATTTTATTTCTACATCTTTCTGTAAAACAGTCCAACCAACTAAAATTGACTGTTGTAACCTGAAAAATTGTTTATTACCAAAGAATTAATGCAGAAAAAAATAAGATGTATTCCTCTTCTGTTGTGCTCAGTGGGCGCTTTGCTGACTTCCCTCCTGGCTCCTGAGGTCGCGGAGTCCAGGAGTGACCGTTCTTGTTCACCACCATCTCCCCAGTGCCTGTGCCTGCGCTTGGCCCCAGGGGGCACTTTCCTGTCATTTCTTCTTAATTAAATGAAGCTTTCTGAACTAAATGAACACACACACACGACTATTTCCTCTGAGTTAGAAATGCACATTTTATAGCAGTGCTTTAGTATATAAACATTAAGACATTTCAAAATTGCTTTGCTTGTCTAGATGTTAAGTGGAAGTGTCCTGTTAAGCCTAGAAATGCTAGTTTTAGATTTTAAATAATGATCTTTGAGGCATAGTCACAAAGTCTAGGTTTTCAGTCTTATCACTTTCCCTTTGTGTGTACTTTATTTCTTCTGTTCCCGTCCTCTGTTTTCCTCAGTAGTTCTGTCCTCTGTGCTGTTCTTTAGTATCTGGAGCCCACCTGCCGCCAGCGTCTCCTGAGCTCACTCTGGACCATGGCCCCCCTTCTCCGTCAGCGGGCTGCCTCTCTCCTGAGGCCGTTCTTTCCTCTCCAGAGAACGTGCACATGGGCAACAGCATTGTGAGCCACACTGTTCCGAGAGCACAGGTAAAGAGAAGGGTGTTTTTACAAGACGTTCATATACATAAAAAATTGCATACTGATTTAATTGGCGCTTATATAATTTCTTTATAAAGTTATTCTGAGCCAAGTGTGGTGGCACACACCTGTAATCCTAGCCCTCGGGAGGCTGAGGCAGGAGGATGGCCTCGAGTTCAAGGCTAGCCTGAGCTACGTAGAGTTCAAGCTCAGCCTGAACTGCATAGCAAGACTCTGCCTCAGAAAACCAAAAAATAAAGAAGTTGCTCTGACAGAAGCATTTCTGCAGTAGATATTTTAATTTTGAGGCTCACGCTTAGAATGAAAAAAACTGGAAAATGTTTGTTTTGTGGCATAACTGCAAAGTATTCACTTAGTCGTAGTTATCAAAATATGGTTTAGTTTGTTACAACTGACCTAGCTTTGTATTTCAAATCTTGAAATTCAAAAGGGAAAGTAATTATAATAAAGAATCAGTACTTTTCTTTCCAGAGAATATTAACATGTGTCAGATATTAGAGTATCCATTTCAATTTTAGGCCAAAATCAGAAAGAGAGCAGTCATAGAGTCTGTTCAGGTATTTATTGAAAGAGAATTGTGCTAAGTGCTGGAGTTGAATTTCCAAAGCTGGATTTGCAAAGTGTTATATATAATTTAAGTAACTTGTTAATTTTTCTATAAAGCCGTGATCATTGATAAATTTCAAATGCTTATTTGCAATTTAAAATGTAAACAGATTCTAGGCATGCCTGTAAATTTAAGAACTGGTAGCAAATGTGTTTATACTTTATTGTACATTTTTAATCATCAGAAAAAAGCTTTAAGTTAGTACATTGCTAGAAAAACAAATGCTAAGTTTAGATTTTTAAAGTTGAGAGGAAATTTTGTTTCTTACTGCAATGATCATGTTATTGTAACTGTTTAAGGTCTTCTGTTGATTTGGTTAAAAGGGGAAATAATTTTGGGACCTTTGCTACAACTTAATTTTCAAATGTGGTTTGTGATACCCTTTGGCTGTTTTCGTTACTGGGTTAGTGTAAACTTTCTTCTCTCTTATATGTATGTGTATGTTTGTTTTTTAATGTGGTTTAGGTTCAGCAATCAGCACACACTCATCTAGATATCCCACTTTTTCCATTGCGTTTGTCGGATGAGACAAGTAATGGAACAATTGCTCTTGTGGGTGATTGTGAAGACCCTGCAGGCAATATATCAACCATAGAACTTCAGCGAAAAGTTTCAGATCTGGAGATGAAACTCAGAGTGTCTGAAGAAGAAAAACAAAGGATTAAAAAGGCACGTTAAATTTGTCTAAGAAATAAATATTTGAATTGTGTATACTGGAAATTTGATATAATCCAAAACTGTGATTAAGAACTCCTCAGAAGAGGCTCCTTTCTTCCCTTGGGTGTAGTAGATCTAAGTCAGTCACAGCAGTGTGTTAACTGGAGAAGTCTTTGCTAGGAGATCGCTCACCTTAAATATGGCGGTCAGCCTTCGTACCCATGGTGTCCACGAGCTTGCTTCTGCATCAGTGGGGCCAGCATATTTGGGGAGATAACAGACTTGCTTACTGATAAACAGAGACCTTTGTTCTTGCCGTTCTTCTCCATAAACAGCACAAATCTAGAAATGATTTAATGTAGGTGGGAGGATGTGTTTCGTCTATATGCAGATAGTTTGCCATTTTACATAACAGACTTGTGCATCTTTGGATTTGGATTGTCAGCAGGAATCCTGAAACCAAACTCCTATGAATTTTGAAGTATCCATGTGTACTTTAAAAAGATGAACAACTTTTACTAGGTTTTTGTCTTTTCGTGTTTTGTTTTGCTCTGATTAATGCTTTTCTTTCTGGTTTATTTACTTTGAAATTTGGCAGTATTGTATTTCTTATGCAAAATTGAAATTTTACAGCATTAGCCTTTGGAAAGTAAGGCAGCAGGGATATGTGACCAGAGTACTTAGGTACATGTACAGCCATTTTAGTAAATTATTTAAGAGAGATATACAGTATATCTTAGCAGATTTATAGAAGGTAAGTAGGGATTGATTTTGTTGATTGAAATTAATTGAGATTCATTAAAATAGTTTTAATGTTATATCAGTGTATGATGGTGTTCTAGAAATTTGGATGAAAAGTAGCATTTTTAATGTTGTTAGAGTTTGACCATGTGTCCTATGGGTTCTTTTACTGACAAATACTTTCTGTGTTCATTGAAAAAACTATTTTATTCCATGAAATGTTACCAAGTTTGTGTTTGGATTTTTCTTTCAGGATGTAGAATCATTGTTGGAAAAGCACGGTATCTTAGAAAAAGATTTTCTAAAAGAAAAAGAGCAAGAAGCCATTTCTTTTCAAGACAAATACAAAGAACTGCAGGTAGGTCCAGCAAGGTTTAAAGTTTAAAATACAGACCTCTTGATAAAGCATGCACTATAATTTCAAAAAGTGCTGAATAAATAGGAATGGATAATCTGATAGCATATTCTGTTTTATTTTTCTGCACTGTACTTTCTACATCTGACAAACTCTGCATTTACTTATTTGGCTTCCACACTTGCCTTTCTCCCTGGAGAGTTTTTAGTTTAGCACCCAAAGTAGTGTTTTCAGGTGTACATCGGACTAGATCCTAACATTAATTCCCATTTTCTTTTCATTGTAAATCTACTGGCTGCTCTGGCTTCTTCTGTTTCCCCAGCTATTCACTCACGCCAGCTGTCACAGTAGGATCCAGGTGACTATCCCTATCTGTTGGGCAGCATTCCTTGATTGTAGGAGTGGTGTGGCCCAAGAGCGACTCATCTTCTCTGTCTGGAATGATACATAGTCCAGATATATTTGTAGCTTTCTTGAAGGAAAAAAAGAGGGAAAACTGGAAATATGAGAAAAGGTGAGACATGTGTCTTTTCAGTGTCTTTTGGGATCATTGTTTAATAGATTTACCACCAGGACTACTTCAAAGAATGGACTTTAACTCACTCTTTGCTCTTGAGTAAAATCTGAGATACAGTATAGTTATTTGTTAATTTATGGATTTTTTTTCCAAAAGAGAAAAAAGTCTGGGTATTAGAAAAGATAACTTGAAAGAATATAGTTTCGTGTTCTATAGGGCATTAACCAAATTTGCCTGTAATTTCATACTCTAACATTTCCTGCATGTATGTCAGCTCTTCAAACGCTCTTTGAACCAGTCTTAATATCTGGCTCATGTAGTCTTAACAGTGCATTTGTTGTGAGTAAAAAGTCTTTGGTGTATGTTCGATTTATTTAAGTCAGATACTGAGTCTTGAGAATTGTATTTTTAGCAGCTCGCACTAATCCCTGTGTGCCTGTTCAAATGCTGTCTTCTTGTGGAGGCCTTCCTTGACTGTGCTACATAAAATAAGGCCCGATACACATGCTCAGTATTCTCTAGCCCCCTTTCTTTGCTTACTCTTAGTATTTTTTAACTCTTAGCACCTGCTATTTTATTTTGGTTTATTTTCTGTGTTCTCCTCACCAGAGTGTAAGCTTCAGGAGAATAGGAACTTCCTTCCTTGGTGCCTAGAGCAGTACCTGGAATGTAGTGAGTGCTCAATTAATACTTTTTTTTGTGAATGAATGAGTTAATAAATGAACTAATACATGCACCCTGCTCCCAACAATGTTAGTAACATTGTGTATACCCACATCTATAGTTCATGTACTTAGAATTATGGTACTCATTAAAAAGCACAGTACTAATTACTAAGAAAACATTGTGATTTTGTCTGCATTGAGCGACTTATGCTAAACCTCTTAGTGAGGAGATGTGTCTTTTAAATTCTGTTTGAAAACAGTAACATACCTTAGAGACTGAGACTTGATATGTAACACTTGAACTTTTCATAGTAGAGATCTCTGTACATTCTGAATGGTGTTATCATTACAGTTTCACTTCTTTTACTGCTTCTTTTATAGTGATAATCTAAGACTTAGAACTTGAGTCTTCAAGACTAATACTGAATTCAAAAAGCTCTTTCATAGAAAACCTTTCACAGCTTATTTTACTTTAGTGACAGCTCTGCCCTTCTTGCATTACATGCACAGAAGGGTCAAGTGTGGAGGAGTCTCTCACCTTGACATCAAAGGGTTCATTGCCAGACTGAGCTCAGTGGAAAGTGTTTCGGGGGTATTACAGTCCCACAAGTCCTTAAGTTTCTGAGCGTTCTTTTTTCTATTTTGTCTACATTCTTAGTACTGGAAAACTTCTATTCTTCTGGTTTACTCCTTCTTTCATTTGTCCTATTTAGCTTTGCTATGTTTTTATTTGGTTATTGTATTTTTCACTGTAAAGTTTCCATTTTATTGTTCATATCTTGTTTGTTTCTAGAAACTTCCTGTTATGTTTGTTTTGAACTGTATGCCCAATTGCTTATTAAAGCATTTTTACCATGGCTGTTTTAAAATCTCTGTCAGGTAATTGTAACCCCAGTGTCAGTCACTCAGTGTTGCTGTCTGTTGGAAGTGTGTTCTTATTCAAGTTGAGATGTTACTGATGCATGGTATGATGAGTGATGTTTAACTGTATCTTGCACATTCTGGGTATTTTGTGTGACCCCTTGGATCTTTTTAAGTCTTACTGAAGTCTAGGAAAAGGTAGATATCACTTTGTTATTGTCAGGTACAGGTAAAATGCCACGTTCCCTGTTCAGTCCCCTTTGATACCTGGCAAGAGGGATATACCTACTTACTCCTGGAGGGAGAAGATGGGATTTCAGGGTTGTTAAGGTTTAGATAAAAAATGTTTCCCCAAAATGTCATGTGTTCAGAGGCGGAGCTTTTAGAAAGTGATTTGATCCCTGGACAGGTGAATGCGCAGTCAGGAGATGGAGCCTGGTGGGAAGAGGCGGCTCACTGGGAATGTGGCCTGGAAGAGTCTGTCTCCCTCCCTGACTCCTCCCTCCCTCCCTGCTTCCTCAGTGCTGGGCGACTGGCAGCTGTCCTCCACCCAGCCGCCTCCACAGTGCCTGTTCTGCCTCGGAGCCCTCTACTCATGGACTGAAGACCTGAGTCGAGACAAACCTTTCCTCCTAAATTGTAGGTGTCAGATATTTTTGTTCCAGCGGTGGAACAGTGGATTAGACAGTGTCCAAGCCTTTTAACTGTACTTGTAAGTAGCAGGGAAAGTACATTTCTTTAAGTGTAGTCTGGAAGTCAACTAGAAAGCAAAATTTTAAATTTTATTTTAGTTTTTGTAACTATAGGAAATTAATTTCAGTTTTAAAGTACATTAAAGCATGTAACTTTGAGTTAATGTTTTTAGGGAACTAGTTGAATGAAATCTTATGGAGTTGTTATAGTAGAAGAATGGTGAATAAAAAATGCCGTAACTCAGTTGGGTGTGGTGGCGCATGCCTGTAGTACCAGCACTCTAGGAGGCTGAGGCAGGAGGATTGCAGATTCAAGTGTACTGACTTAGTGAGACTTTGTCTAAAAATACAAAATTAAAAAAAAGACTGGATGTAGTTTAGTAGGAAGACCCTGGATTCAGTCCCAATAGTACAACCAAAACCAAAACCAAACAAATGAACAAACAAAAAAACCAGAAGTCAGAATTGGAGGTAATCCCCAGATTCCTGTATCTGCTTCATATTTAGCAAGTTTATGCATATATATATATGTGCACATGTTAGATATTCCAGAGATGTATTTTCAAGAATAGTACTTATATTGTGCCATGAAGGCCCGAGTCAGCAAGAATTTAGAAAATCTAAGGCATTATTGACCTTTCTGTAATCCATTTCTTCATAAGGATATAATTTTTCAAGGTGGTACAAAGTTGCTTCTATGTAATACATTCTTAGGAATAGGAGAGGTGTTTACATTTGTGAATGTCAAAGGAGGCTACTATATGCTAAAACACAGAGAACAAAATATTAGCAAGGTTAATTTTTAAGTAGTGAAAAATAATATATATGTGTGTATGTATGTGCGCACGTGTGTGTGTAACCTTTCTTGTTTGGATTATTAGTCTGACAGTCATTTGTTGTATATTTCAAATTCAATATATTTATTACTTACTTTGCCTATTATTGTTGTTGTTGTTGCTGTTGTTATTATTACTTTTTCCCATCATGCTTAGACCTGGGCATCCTGGTCTTGGGCTACTGTCTAGCTGAGAGGTGGGGGCATCCTGGTCCTGGGCTACTGTCTAGCTGAGAGGTGGTTGTGTACTTACGATGGCACGAACCCGGACCTCCTTTCTCCCAGCCCCTTCCTGGCTCGCCTGCGGCCTCAGACCCAGCCCAGAAGGGGCACCAGGGGCTGGCGGGGAAGACACCTTCCCTTCTTTCTCCAGCCTTTTCCTTAGCTACCTCTTGCCTCAGTACTAGTTCCACTAATGTCATTATTTCATCTGCTTTGATTCACTGATTTGACTTCCTTTGAAATTCTATAAAAGCTTTTTAGTTCTGGTCCCCATTATATAATCCCTGGAAGTTTTAGAAAATGTTCAAGTACTGCGTTGTACCAGTTAATGCATTTAAATCTTTCAAACATGAGAAAGTACCTGTGGTAACAAAAGTGTGTAGTCAGTAGTTTTTTCTCATCCTATGCTCCATTCATCTGATTTCTGTTAATCTCAACAGGTATATTTTTAGACTTACATGGAGGATTTATATATTCCTTGCCTTCTTTATTACTCAGATAGTAGTGTGCTAAGTGCTTAAGTTATTTACTTAAGAATATTTCTTGGTGGCCTTTCCACAGTGGTTTATAAAGAGATACTTTATTCATTTTTCTTTCAGTATTTGAAATATGTTACTCCATTTTCTTCTATCATGATGATCTACAAATTTTTTCCAGTTTATTGTTCTTCAACTTCTGGTAATTTTACTAGAATATGTCCTTGTTATTCTATATTGATTAACCTGGTTCACAATGTGTACGTTGTATTATACATCATATATGTGTATGATGCAGTTTCAGTTCCTTTTCAAACTTCAAGAAGTGTTTGTTAAATTATAAATTTAATCTTTTATTTTCTTCCTGGTGACTCCTTTATCTGTATGTTACCACTATCTGTATGTTGGGTAATTTTTGTCTTCTGTTTTGTCTTTGGTCTTGAATTGTTTTCCTATCTTTATTCATTTCTTTATGATCTACAGTGTTTCCTGTTTTATTCCAGTTCTCTTATTTCCCATTTAGTTTAGTTGGTTCTATAGTCATTTCTAGAATAATTAACTTTTACAACGTCTGTGAAATTTTACATTATTTCTGAGATTTTTTATATCCTAATTTTTCCTTAATCTGTTTCATCATTTTCCTAGTATCTTACAACTCACTTTGTAGTAGATAATTTATAATTTCTCTTTGTAATATGTGTGTGCTCTGCTTTCATTTTCTGTAGAGCAGTAATTTTGTTCCTTTTTTTCATATAATAGCATTGTTTGGACTTGACTAAATATTCCACGTTACTGGTTTTCACATGAAACTAATTCTCTTAAGCATCTTTAATGGAGGAATGAATGATTCATTCATTCTCTCTCTCTCTAATTTTTTTTTTTTTGTAGACAAGGTCTCACTGCATATTTTGGGTTGTCCTTGGACTTCATAGCTCAGGGATGGGCTCAAACTTGTGATCCTTCTGCTTCAGCCTCCCCAGTACTGGGATTGTAGACATGTACCACCTGTACCACCATATCCATCGTCTCTTCATTATTTTAAGGTAGTTCTACCTGTGGTTTTCTCTGATTAAAATATTTGGGGGACAACATTTTTAGATTATTTTCTCATGTTTCCTTCTACTCGTATCTTGACCCTCTTTCTTCTCCTCCCTTCCTATTGTTTTAGTATTGAGCAATTTGGATTCTTTTCTACTAATTTCTTCTCCATGCGAGTTGTCTGTTGAAAGTGTTTACAATTTGTTAGCCCACAGTATCTGGGGCCTTTGTTATCTCCCTGCGGAGCACTTCTGCTTGCCCCTAGGTGCCGTGTAGTCCTTTCTGGGTTTCAGCCAAGTCTTCATATTGGCATACTAACCTTTCCAGGGAGTATCTGGTAGCTGTTTGGGAGTTCTCATATTTGTCCTATGTCTTGCTGCTTTTTGTCTTTCCACCTGCGTGGATTCTGATGCCATTAGAGGTATTGGGACTGTTGGTGCTTTTTCCTTAGCATTCACAAGGCACTCTGTGGTATCTGTTTTTGTGATACATATTGAGTATGAGTTTTTGGTCCTACTCTTTGTTTTTATAAGCATTCTACATTTTTGTGAGAGGATTTTGGGAGTTCTAAAACTGTAGTCTCAGTATCCTCTCCCTGTTAATTACTTTTAAAGGGAGTTATCTGTGATAGAAGTTAAATGTGTGCTTCTCCTGAAAATATTTAGTCTTTTATCAAATTGGTAATAAACTGCAGTGACTTATAAGTCTTTCTTTACATAAATTTGAAGGAAAAACTGTTTTATTCAATCTTGTGTACTATTGTTTGGCACTTGTAGCTATGTGTGGAAATTGTTGAAGACAATGTTTGGAGAATTTAAAAAACTACTTGCCTTCATCTTATAGCAAGTCTATCACATTATATTTATTTGAGACTATCACATATTTATCTAAGTCTCTGAATTTCACCTTCATTCCAGTTTTTAAATAGAAGGTAAACCAATTTTTTTTGTTTGTTTTGTGGAGGAGATGATGCCTACAACCACATTTATTGGGTTCCCTTTGTATTTGTACCTTTGTATCTCTATCTGCAGATACAGCTCACCAGCATTGTGACTAATGTTTCCAATAAGGACCTTAAGTCATTCCCTTCCTCACCAAATTATTAATCTTTAGAATGAACACTTCAGCTTTACACTGTTTTACCTCAGTCACCATCTTTATTCCCTTACTGTTTAGCATCTTTTGAGTGCACTATTAAGAAAATAAAAAGTTATTTTTTCTGAAATGAAAATAGCTTTAACTCTTCGCTTTCTAAAACAATTAGCTTATTTTATATACTTTAAAAAATGATAAAGTTATAAAAGTTTTAAGTAAGTACCTCGCTCAAGTTTAGCAGCCAAAATGACAATTTGAAAAAGAATAGAATGCAGTTACTTTGGCATTTTTCTAATTATGGATAAAATATATGCCTTGAAATTTTATGATTTGTTACTGAATAACAGTAATAGTGAGAAAAACTGACCTTTGTTCTTGAAAGAAAAAAAACCCATCAAGAATTGGAAGCATTTTTGAGAACTAAAATATAGGTATAGTGTTTGTTATGGAATTGTGCTGGCTTTTACTTTGAAAGCATCATGATATTATCATAATTCAGAAAATCAAGTTCTCATTGTATTTATTGAAAACAAATCGTCCATCTTTTAAACCATTGGGAAAATAATGTTTTCAAACTTTACAGACTGATTGGCTCTAGTGAGAATGTTTTCTTCTCTCTTGTTGCATCAGTGACCTCTCCTAACGCTAGAGTTCAAAGTATGTACAGTGCCAGTACTTTCCAAAACCAAGATGACAATTGCTTTTAAAGACATATCATCAATTTAATAGTAGGTTTTGTGGCAACAGAAAAGATAACCATATATCTATACTGAAAGACATCCTAATTTTAGAAATCTAAAAGTGTGTTAAAATACCTGTGTTAGCCATGAGTTTTCCCGTTCTAAATATTTTAAACATAATCAGAATATGTAGTTTAGTTAGAAACTTAAAATGTTTTAAGAAGAAAAATCAAAATTTTGATGAGTTTGAAGAAACATCAAATAATTTAGTAAATAGAAAACACAGGTTTTTTTTAAATTTTTTTTTTTATTTTTACCAAGAACACGTATTGGTACATTGTATACATAATGATCATAATCAACATGGTTATTTTGTACCTGTACATGATACATCTTGGTTTTCCTCCCTCTTCCCCCCCTCTTCCCCTCCCCTCCCTTCCATTCACCCACCCCTATTTGCAACAAGTGTATTTACACTTTTCCATTTTTTTCCCTTTCGTCTTACTTTTCTTTTAACTTTCTTCTTTATCCTCCTTTTCCCTATCTAGTTCTCTTCTCTTTTGAATACTATCTCTCTCTCTTTTTTTTTTTTTTAAACATACTAT
The DNA here is from genome assembly GCA_004026905.1 of Hystrix cristata. Taxonomy (NCBI): domain Eukaryota; kingdom Metazoa; phylum Chordata; class Mammalia; order Rodentia; family Hystricidae; genus Hystrix; species Hystrix cristata. The sequence continues at coordinate 77,218 of PVJO010003375.1, read as the reverse complement.
CTACTCTACCCCTTTGTCCTTATTTACACTCATGGTTTCTCATATCAGAGAAACAATTCGATGTGTACTGATAAGTGTCCGATTTATTTCACTTAAGAGTATGTTCTCAAGGAACATCCATTTACATACAAATGACACTACACCGCCATAAAACACAGTTTTTTTCCCTCAATTTTCTGCCTTTAAATTTAAAAGTAGTCCCACCATTTAAGTGCATTGGCTTCATACAGAGATTTCCTACAGAAAAAAGTTACTGTCCAACAATAGATTGAGTCCACCATAAATTTAGGTTCTCATAGAATGAATCTGCATAAAATTTCTCTAGCAAACATATATTATGTTCATGTAGTCTTAAAATTTTTGCTCATCTTTAAACATGAGGGACACGTGGCTCATATTTTCTTGCAAAGTGAGTACCTGACTTCTCGTGCTCTATGTTCATTTAAGGTTTATGTGTGAATACATTTTAGAAATACTGTAGAATTATAATTATATTGCATTATTTGATCTTTTACTGTTTTACAAATTTGATTAACTTAAAATTTCTTTTCAGTAACATGTAATTTGGTAAAATAAGATTTTGATGTTTACAGCCATTCCATATGCTATTGGCATGTTTTTAAGTATATTTGTTACTGGAAGACTACTTTGTCCTCTTTAGTGGACTGTAAATAATCCAGGAGCATTCTGGAGTGCACACAGTTACTTTGTACTTAGCAGATGGTTTAGAGCAATGGTTAATGATAGATCATTGTTTTTTTTTTGTTTTGTTTTTTTTTTTGATTGTGCATAGTGGCAATGCCACAAAATAGGAAAACATCGATTTGTAATGTGGCCAGGCTCCTAGCTCATCCAGTGGGGAGACAAACCTGTTATTTTTTAACATACTGATTTGCAGTCTCAGTGGATGTATTTACTGTATTTTCCTATTTATTTGAGGTCAGACTCTGACCTCACCCATTCCAGAACAAAGCCGCAGACCACAGCAGTAAATGAAAAGACTAGTTTGAAGCAAATTCTCATAAAATCCATATACTTTATTTGGTAGGTGGGTTACAGAGCTCTTGTTTTCTGAACTAGACAGTTGATATAAAGGAGAAAGGATGCATGTGTGTTTGTAATAGCCAGAAAAGAGTGTCAAAGAAGAAGTCAGATCCAACACTTGGAAATATGAGAAAATTTTAGCTGGGGTAGGTGGCTCCCAGGGCTTCTGTTTTTTTATGTAATCTCTTGAAGGATCTTAAATTTTGAATTGTTCTCAGCTACAAATGTTTAATATGGGCAGAAGTAATTTAAGGGATATTTGCTATGTATTAATAAGATTTTATTTGAATAGCTCCACTCTCTTTTTCTTTGTATGTTTGCTTGTTGAAAAGGCTATGTGTCTTTCTGTATTCTGAGAGAAGAAAGATATTGTAGCTTTGAAAAGGCTAGGCCTGTGGTGGTGAACCTATGGTACACATGTTATACCATGTCCTTGTTTGCATTGAGTATTGCTAGTTTTTTAATATCTGCCAATTAGAGGATAAAATACGTCGCTTAATTTTTAAAATTTTTATTTTCTTAAAAATTTAAATCTCATATTAGTGTATTTTTTATTCATATAATGACTATCAATCATTTCTGTTTCATCTCTACTTTTTCCTCTATCCCTGCTTTTTTGTTGTTTTAAAAAATTATCACTGTCTTATTCGAAATGATTTATATAAGAACGTTTGTATATTAATGTTATTTATATGTTTAATATGGGGTATTTTTGTTTTGCCTGTATGTTAATGATCTTTTACTATAGTGAGTTAAAAAACAGTCGTTTGACCTATGTGTTGATAGAAACATATTTTCATGTTTTTCTCTGTCATGTCCTAGTTTTAGTTTGCATTTCACTTTTCATTCATCTGTACTTTCTTTTGGTTTAGTGAGAAAGGGCTCAATTACTCCTTTTTCCAAATGTTCAGCTTGCTGTTCTCTTGTGTTTATAGAAGAATCCTTCTTTCTCCCCCTTATTTGGCTTGTACCTTTGCCATCTGCTAAATTTCTATCTATTCTTGGATATATTCTGGATTGTTTTTGTTTTTGTTGATATGGTCTATGTATTCATGTAGTTGTACCACCTAGATTGTTTTAACTAATGTTTTATTGCATATGTAGTTATTTGATAGAGATAAATTTCCTTTTCTTGGCAATTCATGCTTGTTAATCTTTCAGTTTAATTTAATCATCACTTAAGTCATTTTTGTGTTTTTGATTAAAAAAAAAAAAACCCCTTGAGCATTTGGTGATTTTGTTAAGTTTTTAGATTTGTTACTGGAAAATTGGCGTCATTTCGTCTGTCTTACCTTTCTATTTAAAATTAAGATATGTTTCTGCACTTGTTCCAGATTCTTTAAAATAGACTTCTTTGAGTATTATAACTTCTTTTTAGAGATCCTGGATATTTATTGCTGACTTATGTCGAAAAATTTTAAGGTTTTTGTTTTCTTCACGTATGCCTTACGGGAAATCAGATTTCCTGTAATCCCATCTTGGCTTTCAGTATGCCAGGGTAAAAAGTCCTGAGCACCTGAAATTGTTACTGATTTTGTGCAAGAATGCAATGTAAAATACCAAGATACTGGTACTATTCTGGAAACTATGTCCTACAGTACAGATACTAATATGTAAATTCACGAGGTTAATAGACAGATCTACATAGGCAATGACCATATAGCCTGAGGAAATTTCTAATTGACAGTAGTATACAAGATAGGGAAGATTCCACAAGAGAGGAAATCAGTAAAATTTAGACTCAGAACACAAACAGGTCTTTGCCAGATACTGTCAGGTGGGGAAGGGAGCTTTTTGTGAAGGCTGTTGGCATGGGAGATCCTGCCGTTATTAAATAGCATGCCTGACCTGTGTGAAAGCTGCTAGTTCTAGATTTAGTAGTGAGGACATTTGTTTTTTATGTCAGCACAGGATATGGGGGGGAAGCATTTTTGCAGCTGAACCTGAAAAAGTTGCTAGAAGCTGGTGAATATGCTTTTAGCAGTTTTATCCAGCTAGAGTAATAATGAACATAGTTGCAGTTTAGAAAGCTTTTTTTAAAATTTTTTTTTGCTGTTGGTAAGGTAGAATTGGATAGAGATAGGTGGAGTTAGGGAGATCTCTCTAAAGCTGGATGTATTAGCCTAGTAGAAATACAATGGAGATGTTAATGAGGTGGGAAAATAAATAAAATTAGAAGGTATTTGAAGGATATTTAGACAGGAAACTTAAATAATTCAGTAACTGTTGGGAGCAAGAAGGAGGAAGGAGTGTAGAATGGATTTGCTTTTGAATATGTGAAAAACTGCAGACCCTGATCCATAAATTTTTCCTGTGAAACTGTTTGTAAATGTATGGTATATAAGATAATGATTGCTTTCTTTACCATGCAACAAATTAATAATGAAATTGGTGGGGTAGAGGACTATCAGAGGAAGATAGGTGGTTTCTACTTTCATTTAATCATTAAGTGCTCTTGGTCTTTGCTGCAGTCTCAGCACGCCTTCCTTCAGCAATACTGTGGCCCTAGCCTAGGAGCCAGTTGCATTTTACACAGATGATTGTATGTAGCTTGGCTTTACTCCGAGCCAGTACCCCTGCTGAAGACAGCATCATTCTGCAGATCCGATCATTTCATCCTCTGGCTTGAAACCCTTCAGACGCTATTTTCCTAAAGCAAAGGCCAGTCTTTCAGCCTTTCAGAATACCTTACAAGGTCTCCCTTTCTTTATTTGCAACACAGAAATAATGATAGCAGCAGCAGCAGCAGTAGTAGAAGGAGCAGTAGCAGCAGCATTACCACCACTTCCCGTTTGGATTAAATGAGGTCATGTTCTGTGGTGTTTAAGAACGATGCCGCGTATGTAGCAGTATGTAATTGTTTTTTCATGTTATTTTTATTTTTTATTTTTTTATGAAGAATATCTGTTGGTATATTGTATACATAATGATCACATTCATCATGGTTATTTTGTACCTGTACATGATATACCTTGGTTTTCCCCTCCTTTCCCCACCCCTCCCTTCTGTTCCCCCACCCTTCCCTATTTATAGCAGGTTTATTTACATTTTTCCATTTTTCCCTTTCTCCTTTCTATTCTTTTTCCCTTCCTTCTTTCCCTCTTCTCCCTATCTAGTTCTCCTCTCTTTTGAATGCTATCTTTTTTTATTAACATAATGTCTATTATACCTCTTTGTCCTTATTTACACTTACCCTTTCTTATAAACAATTCGACATGTACTCATGAGTGTCTAATTTATTTCACTTAAAAGTATGTTCTCAAGATGCATCCATTTACCTACAAATGTCTCTAGTTTATCATTTTTTATGGCAGAGAGTACTCCATTGTGTAGAAAAACCACATCTTCTGTAGCCATTCATTAGTTGTTGGGCATTTAGGTTGTTTCCAAGACTTAGCTATTACAGATTGTGTTGCTATGAACAAGGTCGTGCATATATTGCTGTAGTATCATGATTTTAATTCTTCTGGGAAGACACCAAGCGGAGGAATAGCTGGATCAAATGAAACCTCTAGGTGTAGTTTTCTGAGGAATTTCCACACTGATTTCCACAATGGTTGGACCAGCTACACTCCCACCAACCATGGAGGAGGGGTCCTTTTTCCCTGCAGCACTTCCAGCATTTGTTATTGGTTGATTTCTTGATAATAGCTGTTCTTTCTGGAGTGAGATGGAATCTTAGCATTGTTTTGATTCGAGTCTCTCAAATGACCAATGATGTTGAACACTTTTTCATGTATTTATTTGCCATTTTTATTTCTTCATCTGAGAAATGTTTATATTCATTTCAGATGCCCATTTTTGGATAGAGTCTTTAAATTTGGGAGGTTTGATTTTTTTTGAGTTCTTTATATATTCTAGATATTAGATCTTGGTTTGAGGGACAGCTGGCGAACATTTTTTCCCAGTCTCTGGGTTTTTGACCCGCTCTATTGGTGATTTCTTTCGGTGTGTAAAAGCCTTTTTTTTTTTTTTTTCACGTCAGACGGGTAATGTGCCGACGTCGTAACAAGGATTGTGGGAAGAACATATCATCCATAAGCATGAAAACCCAGTCATCATGCTCATGAACTGAAGTAAAAGCCTTTTAATAAGACGTGGTCCCAAGCACTGATTCTTTGTATTATTTCCCGTACAATCTGGGTTTCATTCATAAATTTTTTTCCTACACCTGTGTCTTCGAGAGTTCTTGCTTGTATTCTCCAGTAGATTTAATGTTTCTGTTTTAATGTTTAGACCTTTGATGCACTTTGATTTTAGCTTAGTACATGGTCAGAGACATGTATCTAGTTTTTGTTTTTGGCACGTGGCAAGCCAGTTTTTCCAGCACCATTCATTAAAGAGGCTATCTTTCTTCCAGGGAGGGTGTTTGGCTTCTTTGTTGAATGTGAGGTATTTGAATGTGTTTGGAGTTGTTTCTGCATCTTCTAGCCTGTTCCATTGGTCCTCGGGTCTGTCTTCATGCCAGTACCATGCTGTTTTTATCACATATAGTATAATTTCAAGTCAGGGATTCTGATGCCCCCTGCCTAATCCCTGTTGCCCAGGATTATTATTGCTGTTCTTGGTCCCTTTTAGTACTAGATGAATTTCATGATTGTTTTCTCTAATTCTGTGAAGTGTGCTATTGGTATTTTGATTGGAATTGGATTAAAGCTGTATAGTAATTTAGGAACTATGGCCATTTTCATTGTGTTGGTTCTTCCTACACAAGAACACGGTATATCTTTCCATTTTCTGATACCCCTTTCAATTTCCTTTTTTAGAGTAGTTTTCAATGAAAAGATCTTTTATTTGCTTTGTTAGATAGATTCCTAAGTGTTTTCTTTTTTTTTTTTTGTGATGCAATTGTGAAAGGTACATCTTCTGTTATTTCTTTCTCAGTGAGTTTATTATTGGTATATAGGAATGCTGTTGACTTGAGTTGTTGACTTTTTAATCCAGCTATGCAACTGAATTTAGTTATTAAATCTAGAAGTTTTTTGGTGGAATTTTGGGGTCTTCTATATAGAGTATCATGTCGTTTGCAAATAATGATAGTTTAAATTCTTCTTTTCCTATCTTTATTCCTTTTATTTCTTTTTCTTGCCTGATTGCTCTGGCTAATGTTTCTAGCACTATATTGAATGATACAGATTTTAGTGTGAAAGCTTCCAGTTTCTGACCATTTAGTGTAATGTTGGCCACTGGATTGTCATATATGGCTTTTATCAAATTTAGATACAGACTGTCTATTCCTAATTTCTGAAGAGTTTTTATCATGAATGGGTGTTAGATTTTGTCAAATGCTTTTTCTGCATCTGTTGAGATGATCATGTGATTTTTGTCTTTGATTCTGTTGATAGGGTGTATTACATGTATTGATTTGCATATGTTGAACCACCTCTGCATCACTTGGATGAATCCTACTTAGCCATAGTGTATATTCTTCTTGATAATTCATTGTATTCTATTTGCCAGTATCTTGTTGAGAATTTTTACATCTATGTTCATTAGGGAATTGGCCTGTAGTTTTCTTTTTCAGTTGAATCATTTTGTGGCATTTTCTGGTTTTAGTATCAGGGTAATGCTTGCTTCCAGGAATGATTTTTGGAAGTACTGCTTCCTTTTCACTTTTATTAAAGAGTTTGAGGAATAGTGGTATTAGATTGTCTCTGAATTTCTTGTAGAATTCAGCTGTGAAACCATCAGGACCTGAGCTTTTCTTTGTTGGTAGGTTTTCAATTACCTTTTCAGTTTCAGTGGCTAATATTGAGTCAGTCAGTATTTTTATTTCTTCTTGATTTAGTTTTGGTAATTCATATGTTTCTAAGAATCTGTCCATTTCTTCAGTGTTTTTTGTCTCATTTTAGTATAGGTTCTTAAAGTAGCTGGTGATGATACTTTGGATTTCCATAGAGTCAGTTGTGATTTCACCCCTTTCATGTTTATTGCATGTATTTGAGTCTTTTCTTTCCTTTTTTTGGTAAGATTCGCTAGGGGTTTGTCTATTTAATCTTTCAAAGAACCAACTCTTTGATTTGTTGATTCTTCATACTGTTTTCTAAGTTGCAATTTCATTAATTTCGGCTCTGAGCTTAATAATTTCCTTTCTTGTACGTGCTTTGGGTTTCGTTTGTTCTTTTTTTTCTAGACGTTTTAGGTTCAACGTTTTAAGTTGTTTATTTGAGCTCGCTCCATTTTCCTGATGTGGGAGTTCAATGCAATGAGTTACCCTTGAAGCACTGCTTTCATTGCATCCCATAGCCTCTGGTATGTAGCTTCCGGTATGTTGTATTGGCATTATCATTTAACTGTATCAATTGCTTAATTTCTTCTGGGACCCAGCTGTTGTTCAGGAGGATGTTACTTAGTTTCCATGTGTTTATATGGTTTTTTTTTGGTTTCTGTTACCATTGATTTACAGTTTCATTGCACTATGGTCTGATAGTGTGCATGGCATAGTGTCAATTCCTTTACCTTTACTTAAGCATGTTTTATGAGCCAGTCTGGGGTGTATTTTGAAGAATGTCCTATGTGCAGCTGAAAAGAATTTGTATTCTGTTGTTGTGGGGTGGAACATTCTGTAGACATGTGCTAAGTCCATTTGTGCACAGATTTGATTTTGTTCTGATATTTCTTTGTTAATTTTTTGTCTAGTTGATGTGTCTGTTTGTGACAGTGGAGTATTGAAGTCTCCCATTATAATTATATTAGTGTTTATTTGATCTTTCATGTTCCTTAATATTTGTTTTATGTAGTTAGGTGCACTGATATTTGGTGCATAGATATTAATTATTGTTATTTCTTCCTCTTGGAATTTTTCTTTAGGAAGATGTAATGACCTTCTTTGTCCCTCTTGATCAGTCTTGGTTTGAAGTTCACTTTGTCTGAGATTAAGATAGTTACCCCTGCTTTTTTCTGGGTTCCTGTTGCATGAAGTAATGTTTTCCATCCTTTGATTTTCAGTCTGTGGAGTTTCTTTTGGGTTAAATATGTCCCTCGTGTGCAGCATTTTGATGGATCTTGTTTCTTGATCCATTCTGCCAGTTTGTTTCTTTTGATTGATGAGTCGAACCATTTACATCCATGGTTACTACTGTTGTGTAAAGACTTATCTTTGTCATAAACCTTTTCTGTTGTTGGTTCTGTGTTTCCCCTCTGTTTAACTGCTTGTCTTGCCTGGTTGGTTCTTTTTATTAGTGTCTTTGTAATTATAGTTTCCTTTTTCTTTTCTAGGATATCTTTCAAAATACTCTTTAGAAATGGTTTGGTGGTCATGAATTTCTTCAGTTGTTCTTTGTTGTGGAAGTATCTTATTTCATTATTGAATTTGAAAGATAGTTTGGCTGGGTACATCAATCTGGGTTGGAGATTGTTTTCTTTTAAGGCTTGAAATATTTTACTCCAGGCTGTCCTTGATTTAAAGGTTTGTGTTGAGAAGTCTGCTGTGATTCTGATGGGTTTGCCTTTAAAAGTGATTTGTTTCTTTTCTCTAACAATTTTCACTATTATGTTCTTTTTTTGAATTTCTGGAATCTTGATTATTATATGTCTTGGTGTAGATTCATTTTGGTCATAGGTAATTGGGGTTCTATATATGTCACTTATGTGTATGTCAAATTCTTTTCTCATGCTTGGAAAGTTTTCTGTCATTACTTCCGTGAAAAAATTTTTTGTGTCTTTTGCAGTTTCCTCCTTTTTCCATTCACTCCAAGCAATCTTATGTTGTTCTTCTTTGCATCATCTTGAAGTTATTGTATTGATTTTTCATAGTCCCTAGCTATTTTTAAGAAGTTTTCCTTTTCATGGTCATGAACTGCAGTCCTATCTTCTGAGGTGCTGTCTTCGCTTTCATTCAATCTTACTGTGTTTGCGTTCAAGAGAGTTTTTGATTTTTTGGATATCAGTTTGGATCTGTTTCCTGTGTTCCATTTCTTTTCGGAGTTGAATGAGGGGCTGGGGATTTTGCACAGTGGTTAGATTTCTTGCCTTGCAAGCACAAGGCCCTGAGTTGGAGCCCCAGCACTAAATAAATAAATAAATAAATAAACAAACAACCTGAGTTGAGTGGTCAGGTTTTCCATTGTTTTTCTAAGCTCCTGTTTTATTTTTAATCTGTGTGTACTCTGAATTTACCAAGTAGGTCTTTATTTCTAATCTGATTATCTCTCTAGCCTCATCCATCTCTTTCTTAATTTCTGCTGCTATCATTTCTGAATGTTTGCTTGTGTGTTTTCTAATTTCCTCTATTTCAGTATCCTCCGGATTTTTTCTGGGTGGGCTGGGGGGTTGGTCTGGGGCTGTATTTTACTTCTCTTTGTTGTCATTTTCTTTGTGCCTCTATGTGTTTTCCCCCTTTTAGTTACAGTGTTGATTCTTATATTTTGTTCATGGGAGGTTACTTGAAGACAAATATCAATGCTTTCCAAGAAGTCTGTTCCTTCAGTGTCTTCTAGGTATATGTGATTCTTGGCTTTTGTGTCTGTCTCAAGACCCTGGAGTACGTTAATGGTTGTTACCCCAGATAATTACAGTATTGCCATATGAGAAAGAACAACTGGTTATAATCTGTATGACACCCTTGTTTCACTAGTACATTAGCAATAGCAATAGCATTAATTACATTCCTGAAATTCCGAGCGTGGTAGCTATTAACTTCATATCTTTAACCATAGGAGCAAGGTCAACACAGCTATAAAACAGAATCTAATATAAACCAGGAATTTTTATGTAGTGGGTTTCCCGTTAGTAAAGTGGTTTTCATCCTGTGTGTAGGTGGGGATTATGAGGGATAGGAAAAGGTAGAGAGGTCATTGAAGAGAGTTCTAGTAGATGCAAGGCATAAGGATAAAAGAATGTTACTTATAATTTGAGAAACTTGAGTAGATAGTTTAAGAAGATTGAAGGGTCAGAGTGGTGGGTCAAACCATATAGAATCTAGACAATGTTCACTCATATGAAAAACAAATGGAAGAGAAAAGGAAGATCAGAGCAGTTGGCTGAGGAAGGTGAGGGAGAGAAAAGGGAGTAGAGAGAAGGAGAAATATGAGCAAGGCAGGAGTAAATAGAAGTAAAATCCTAAACAACAACTACAAGTAAGAATAGGCGTAAAAACAAGACCACATCAGACAGGTGACACAATGTGTAAAAGAAAGAAAAAAGGAGAAACAAAAATATATATGTATATTGCTATATATACATATACATACACATATACATATACATATAGTGGGATTTCTCTGATGTCCACCATTCTGTGGTGGTCCCAGGCCAAAACCTGATTCTGCGCTTGTTAGCCCTGCTGAGTCTACAGTGGTTAGTGCTGCGTACTGTGCTGATCTTGGCCTCCATGTGCGGAGTCTGGGGCCGAGATTTCAGCCTGCAGCTCTCTGGGAGCCCCCTGGCAGCCCGCCCATGTATCCTTACCCTTTATGTCTTTAAAACTTTCCTCAGTGGCGCCAGCATTGTTGTTCTACTTGGTAGTGATGACTTGGACCAGAAAAGAAGAAAAAAAAAAAAAGAGAGAGACAGTGGCAGTGGGGCCTTCTGTCCCAGATCTTTCCCACGTTATTGGAGTTTAACCCTGCTGATTCGAGGGCAGAGCTGGCGCAGTTCAGCAGCCCAAGAGCTCACAGACTGGCAGGCTTATGCCGTGGGGTCCGTCCGTCCTCTCATGTTACTTTATTAGTTGTTTTGTATCTTTCTCTCTAGATGGTAAGAGTCATGACGTTTGCAGTGATGTCTGTCTTCTCTTGGTATTCTCAGTACTAAGCAGATAACAGCAATATTAATATTAAACATATAAAACCTAGCCATTTTATGATTAAGTGAATGAATGTCATCTGAAAGCATATTAGCAAAGCACTCAAAGTCCTAGAGGTAAAATCATATTATTTGTATTATTTGTTATAACCTTATAGAAAAATGACTATCATAGTACCCAGTATTGCTCTGAGAAGGACCAGCTGCATTTAGTTAATTCTGTTGTAGGACAGCACTTCTGGAATGTATTTTATTGTTTGAAGAACGGAATTAAATGGAGAATGACAAAAAATAATTGAGTATATTTAGATGGAAAAGGGAAACAGTGGCAATGTGACTTTGTTATGTTAAAAAAAGTTGTTCTATTAAGGAATTGGTTTTTTTTTTCACAAAATAATAAATAACATTGCTCATATATTCATTCATTTGTCTAACAACTATTTAGTATAAAGTGATTTCCACAGTGCCATTTTGTATTTTGGATGCTTGAGGCATATTATCTGAGCCCTCACCCTCAAAAAAAAGAATGAAAAATCCCACCGCTTCTGGAGCTTCTTCTGTGCATGAGGAAGACAGTTTTCAACAGCATAAAAATTAGTTTGTAATAAACTATGAAGTGACTATGTGATAACAGAACAAGAGAAAGGGCTTGGAGTTGCAGTGGTAGGAAAGGGGTGGGTAAAAATTTAAAGTGATCGTGTTTCATTGAAGATATGACTTCCAATGATGGGGCTGCAGATGGAGAGCGAGGGTTTCAGTGATAAGGAGCAGCCAGCTAGAAGACTGTGAAGTAGGCACCTGTAAAGAGCCTGGTATGACTGGAGCAGAATCAGTCAGAGTGCAGTAGATGTGGTTACCTCACAATGAAACTGGAGTTCTGGGATGGGGAGAGGTGATTGGCTTTGATGCTTATTTAGGGATCATTGTTGTATTGTAATGGAAGTGTTTTTAACTTTGAATTGACAATAGATATAACCAAATTTGCTTTGAAGAGTATATCATAGTAAAAAGTATCATAATAAGTGACAGACTTTGTATTCTGTATGATAGCATGTCTGAAGTCGTGTAACAGTGTGTAGATTCTTCTTTGTCAATGACACCTGGTTAGCAAAAATCATCGTCCTTATTCCTTTAAGGTCAGTTCAGGCAAGGCTGAACATACTCTTTGTTTCTGAAAACTCTTTTTTTCTAAATTTTGTTGATAATTTGTATTCCTTCCAGAAGTTCCCTCATTTTTAGTCTGTGCCATTGTGACCACAAAACTGAGATTCTGCATAGAAGTAAAACAGAAACTCATTTTTATCTCTTTATACTTATAGGATATAGCTGTAGCTCAAATCAGAATTAGTTTTTGAGCAAGATTAAATTTGTTGGAATATTTGGAATTTATCTTTTTTAGACTTGTGTATTAATATTTGAGTATTTTGAAAAGCTTTTCTTCTGGCAATTTTGAATATTCTATTCTTGGAAATTTCTCATCTTTTTTTTTTTTTCAAGTGAGAAGTGCTAAATGAAACATTTTTTTAATATGGGGGTGTGTGTGTTGAGACAAGGTCTCACTATGCAGTTCAGGGTGGCCTTGAACTCACAATGTGGTATAGGCTGGCCGTGACCTTGGCAGCAACCCTCCTGCCTCAGTCTCCTGAGTGCTGGGGATTACAGGTGTGTGCCACCATGCCCAGCAGTGAAAGAGATTTTATCCTGAGTTTGAAAGATAGCCTTGTATCATACATCCTTAAGAATATAGAAGCATACAATTTTAGAACCGAAATTACTTCTAAATTTCTGTGCCTATCAAGTCATTGCAATGATCTCTTAGAGAATACAGGAAATGAATTTTAGATGCATTGCTGTTGATTTTATATTTACATAAAGATATTTGAACTACATTTCAACTCCTGTTTCTACTTCTACTATTTGTAGCTTTGCTCTTTTTTGTGAGCACAATAATTTTACTTTAATTCACTGCAGTTTTTATATTTCCTTTGCTGCAACTCATTTATCTCCCCAAAAGTTTTAGATGTTTTTTGTAATTTTAAACATCAACGTAGCAAACTATAAATTAAAATCAGGATCAGTGGATATACATATAGAATTGAATTTTAAGACAAAGGGAAGCATATATGTTTTTAAAAAATTTAAATTTTTTTTTTAAAATTCATTCAAAGTGAGCTATAAGCTTTATTCTCAGGTTGTTATTTCTTTTTCTTTTTCTTTTTTTTCCTTCAGGTTGTTATTTCTGTTGAACAGAAAGGGCAACATGATAATTTGTAAAGAAAAGTTTACTACTTCCTTAAATGATAGTCACATAAAAGCATCATAGAATTTGCAGTACTACTTAGGATTTGAGTAAAGTTTGTGCTAAGGACCTAGGGACCCAGTTCTGGGAGGGAGAAAAAGAGGTTGAATATCTGGGTTTCCTCTTATTTCTTCCCAGTACATAAACATAAGACATCTCTCTGCAGAAATAAACTTACTTTTTAACTCCCACCCCCCCCAAAAAAGCTGTGCAGTTAAGACGTAGTGAGAATATAATGCTTTTTTCTTTTACCAGTAATCATGTTCTGCTCGTCTTATGGAAGAGGTTTCATATTTCACATATGTCAATGAGTATAACAGCAATTTTTTTGGAAAAATGTTAAATATGAAATAAAATGTCAATTTTTAAACATCCTTGTTAGTTTGTGCATTTCTTTTAGCATTCCTTTTTAGACTACACAGCTACAGAGTATTTTATTGAAAATAAATGCATAAAATAAAAATGTTTTTCAGTTGGTGGCTTGATGGTAGAGCCAAATGATAAGCTTCAGACAGTGGAAAGAAATGAGAAATGATGATGTTTGAGGAAAAATTATAATTCATTTACTTTCCACTTGACTCATAATGTTCGTCTTTTGAAAAACTTAAAAAAAAAAATTCATACCTGGACTCTACATATAGTGGAATGGAAAATAAAGAGTTCTTCCTGAAATAATACCGAAGAAAACAAGTTAAAATGTGAATCAGTTGCCTGTTACACAAAACATTATTGAGTTCACTACTGAATTTCAAGAGCCAGTAATTTTTATGAAAGTATTACTAAAGCAAGGTGTTTGGGTTGGATTTTAAAGTCTTTGTCCTTTGGTTGACTTTCCTTCTTTTTTCATTTTAGAGTACTTGTTTACAGTATTGTGGCATGTGTTTCATTCTCACTAAATTTTTCCTTTTGCATCCCTGGAGTGGGAACATAGAAGGTCTAAAATGTAAAAATATAAGCTAAATTGTTTTTCCAAGGGCTGTGAACTGGTTTGCAGATATATAAATGTATTATATTTATAATTTAATATCAATCGGTCCACACATTTTTATTTAAATAGGAGCTAAATCAGTAATCAGTGACAAGTGACAGTTAGAGATAGTGTGTATAGTGTAAACTGTAAATTGTCTGAGTTTATTAAGAACATTTTGCCTTTGATTGGGTGGTTGCTGCAGCACTGCAGAGTGCTTCAGTGGGCACACTACTAGGAGTTGCAGCTACACCAGTGAATAAGAATACATCAGGGCTGTTTTTGGAGAGTTTGCCACAACTTCATACATTATAGGTATTTAAGTATTGTCACTTCTTATACTTCAGCTCTTTGTCATTTTAAAAGATAAAACAAAACTCTTCTGTTATGGGAGGAAGCATTTTGAGAAGAAATTATTAGCTGTTACAAGTAAGAATAATACCAGTGATTTTTAACCTTTTCCTTCTGAATTCCTAGAAGGGAATTTAAGGCCTTTTTTTGTGTGTGTGTTTTTGATTAAATAGCCAAGTAAAAGACATCTGTCAAAGCTGTAATCTAGTGGCTTCTAAATTTACTAGAGCAATCAGGAAATATTCAGAGGTGAAGATAGACGTAAATTTGCCATTACATTTATTTTACCTTGGTCATACGAAAACAGATAAGCTGTAGACCTAATACTACAGCCTGCTCCCCGAGGCATGGATAAGTGCTTTCTGAGCTCCACGCTGTGGTTTTGAGTTGTTGGTGATGTCCAGATGAATCCTGTGGCCTGGCGGTTTGCAGCCAGGACAGCTGTCCTCCAAGCAGAAGTTCATATGAGGAAAAAAGATCGGCTGGTGTAAAGTTACAGGACAAAAGAAAAGCAAGCATATTGCGTTCTGTGAAAATGGTGTATTGTAGTTTTTGCCACACCACTTTTGGAAAATCATTTTTAAAACACTGGAAATGACACAGTTTCTGAAATACAACCTCTCCCCGCTGTAAGCCCAGGATTAGTCTATTTTTGGAAAGATTACTTTGTGTGCCACAGTTCTTCACCCAGAGCTGGGGGACAGTTCTCCATTTTTATGTATTCTATTAGCCCTTTATTCAGAAAGGAGTCAAGGTGGCTAATTACATTTACTAGGTTATTACAAATCATGTATAACTAAATTGCATGGATGTTGTAAGTAAAGTAATGATAGAGGTATAGTCAGACAAGATTGGGACTTAACTGCTTGAGAAAGGACCAAAACAAAGTCAGTGAATAAGAAAGTCCACATAGTAACACAATGATACATTAGCTTGAGTTGAGAGGTGGTTCATATTTCTTGGGCACTATCAGAGTGACTTTTAGGTCTAGTTTTTGTATCTTACATTTTTAAGAAAGATACTGAAAAACCTAGAGGGGATTCATTAAACAGCTTTCCTAATAATTAAATGGAAATATGATCTAAAATATAAGGAACTTTTTCTAGAATATATGATGATAGAAAAGTACTTTTGTGCACCTGCCTATCATCTTTCATAGAACACATGTGAAAGAAAAATCTCTGTTCAGAGCATTTGTCTCAATTGTTCATGTGAAAAATGAGTTCTATATTTGAATATTAATGGTTGATTACTATAAAAGTGGACCAAACTAGTTTGATGCTTGCTTTTACGCTGACTATGAAGGATGTAGCTTCTTTAGTCATTTTACTCAACTGATCAATATATAAACCTTGGTTTTAGTGTATTTCCATGAAAGTAATCTTATGTAACGCATGTTACGCACAAAAATGTGAACACCACAGTGCTAAAAAGACTGTGAAATCACATTTATAGTATGATAGCTGAAATGAAGGCAGAGTTCCAGTTTGTTTGACCTTTGTGGGGAATTTTTGTGTTGTGCAACTTGAAATTTTTTACCACTCTGACCAAATCAGTGAATGACTACAGAATCACCTGGAATGTTGATTTAGTGTTACAGATAAATTTAGTGAGCATGCACATTTACAAATAAGGAATCTGTGAACAATGTAGATCAGTTGTATTTGTGAACAGATGGCTATCAAAATTTGCTTCAGTTGTATCTCTATTTTTTGTATTTCTAGGGACATTCTTCAGGGAATCACATTTTATTTCTTATACTTTAAAATTTCCTCTGATTGTATGTCTTGCAGCTTTACCTTTAGGAATATGTAGGATTAGTTTTGAATAGCTGTGTCCTAAATCAGAGTATATAACTGTATGACTGTCTAGTTTCACGTGTATATTCTTTTAAATTCTAGTGAAAATACGAATTACATATTTTAAAAACATTTTCCTATTTTTAATTTACATTTCTAAGGCCTTTTCTACAATTACCTCTTACATTTTGTTTACTTTTGATATTATTTCCTATTTTTAGTTATTTAAAAAGCATGACTGATGATTTATTATTTTTCATATTTTGTTTCTGTTCTTTTAAGACAGATTTCGCTGCTGATCTTTTATTTGAAGTTGTAATGGTGTCTGGTGTGTGTGGGGGGGGATGCTGTAGGTAGCAGGGAAGTTTCTTTCCATTTGGAAGACTTGCTTTTCCATATTTAGAGTGAGTTCAGTCTGTGGGCATAGTTCTATTCTTTATCTTGATGTCTCAGGTAATTTGAAGGAATAGTTTTTGAAGAAGAAAATAGATTTTATTTAAAGCAAAAATTCAAAGCAGCTAATAGGAGGTCATCATCTTCTTGGCATTATAAATAAATACTTTTCTCTAAAAAGTTCAGTTGACTTAAAATCATCAATTTTTATTTCTTCCTTTTTTTTCCCTACAGCATTCTCTTTCCCCTGTCCTTCTTAATTTTCAAAAGGCTTGGGAACCAAATAACTGCTTTGTTTTAATAACTTGAATCAAGGCAGGTGTCTTCTGTCTTGATTCAAGGCAAGTATCTTCTGCCTTGATCATGTGCATTCTTCTTGCACATGAGTTCTGGCGCACACATATTTGACGCTTATGTATTGTTCTTAGGATACATCGTTTTTTAACTTTAAGTTTTTTCCTTTGGATTTCTGTTTTTGTAATAAAGCAAGGAAGTCCAATCCAGTGGGGTAGCATCATATAAATATTTTCAGAAAACTTAATTTCATGTACTGACACAAGCAAACACACTTGGGCCCCAGATAAACAAGTGAGCATTGTAACAACCCCTCTCCAAATAGACACCAGTTATTGTGTGGCCCAGAATGTGGGACGTGAGGTCCAGCTGTGCTGTGCCGTGAGGCCCTTTCCAGTCTGTTGGGCTTGTGTGAGCATTAACTATACGAGGTGAGATAACTACTGACTTGCTTAGAGAAGATGCCACATTTTTATAACTCTTTTGTTCAGAATTTTGTTTTGGAAGTATTTTTTTTTTTTTTAAGTACCTCAACCATTTTGAGTAGAACTGTAAGGCAAATGTCCCTGTTTTTGTTTGTGTTTATTTTTTCTTGTTGTTTTTAGAGGTTCTATTAACTCATTTGTTTGGTGGAGAGACTGCTTTATGAGCAGCACTTCCTACACTGACATGTAATGGTTCTGCCATCACGGGCGATGGGTACTCAGAACTGTTTGTTGCTACTAAGGAACCAAGAGAAGAAAACCACAAATACATTTTGTTCATCTTATATGTAATAGAGACATTTATCATGTATTTTAATTTTCTCAGAAATAATGATTGACTTAATAATGATGAGTGAATTTTCTTTAAGCAGTGGATTAAAAAAAAGTTTCTTTTTTTTTTTTTTTTACTCTTAATCTCCTTACCAAGGAAATACAAACAGATCATTTTATCTGATTTCTTAGTGTTCAATAGAAAAAATAAACAGGCAAGTCCCAGCCACTAGGTCTCTAACTCAAAAAAGATATTCCCAGGGTGGAACTGGTTGGAATATTTTATTTTTGTCTAGTTTAGTTAGCTGTGAACAGAAAGTAATTAGTAATTGATTTTTCTTCCACCCATCAGGAAGAAAATCTAATTCATAGATACACTAATCAGAATAAAATGTTCTAAAAATTTGGACATCTATATTATTCTGCTAAATGTGATTTTTTAAAAGGTGCTCAGAACAAACAGCAGTAGCATGATATATGTATTGGAAATTTTAGCAATGGTTATAATGTGCCTTTTCTCCTTTTTTTGGAGACAAGGTCTTGCTATGTAGTTCAGGCTGGATTTGAACTCACTGTGCAGCCCAGGCCAGCCTTGAACTCATGGCGATCCTTTTGCCTCACCCTTCCGAGTGCTGAGATTATAGGCGAGCACCACCATGCCCGGCTCTATAATGTGGCTTTTGTAATAGTAGTTACATTATCTCTTAAAGAAAATTTGTAAAGACTTAAAACTTCAACTTCAGAATTTTGTTTTAGGCTAACATTTGGCAGGAGTAGACTTGGTCTACTGGTGCCTAATTTATTTCTAAAGCTTGAAAAGTTTTGTTCAAATTTTAGTTTAGAAAGTAAGATATTCCCAGAGGTCATTCTGACAATTCTGACAAGGACCACTTTCTTTTTGCTTTTCTGCATTCGGAAGTAGAAATACTATTTTAGCATTAGATAGACGATCAAGCAGTGTGTGATATCTGTGAATACAAAAGTATGAGTGATGACATCTTTCCTCTTCTCTAACTACTTTCATGTTTATAATGATTCCCCCAAACACTTCTTCATTTCTAGGAATACTGTGTATCCTAGAAATAATTTATTAGCATTGAAATAAAATTTTGCCGCCAATTTAAACGATCAAAGGAAAGGATTCCTTCCCTGGAGGCTCCAGACAGGAGTGCAGTCCTGCTAGCCCCTTGATTTTTACTCAAGAAAATTTGTGCTGACCTCTGACGCATAGAACTGTAGAGTGATAAGCTGGTGTTATTTGAAGCCACTAAGGTTAAATCATCGTTTATGGAGTCAGTAGACAACTAATGATGTAGGCCCCTTGTGATCTCTGTGAGAGCGTTGGAGACAAAAGGGAGTTGGAGTTGATTCAGAAGAATGAGAGGAAAGGAAGTGGAGGCACAATGAGCAGAGATGGTTCTTCAGTGGATGTGAAGCAAGACAGCATTTGGCGTTTGGTCTAGGAAATATGCATATCATTATGCAATTTATTCATTTGGGTGGGAAAATCATGTATGTGTATGATACAGAGACGTGTGGAAGAAACTTAGTATGGGGTTCAGGAGAGGGTGTTGGCTCTAATAGGTAGGTATGTAAGGATATTATCTTTCGATGGAGCCTGAACAGATCTCTTACACAGTATAACAATGGTAGGGGAGACTACACATGCATAGAGATGCAGCTAGACTAGTAAATGGGATAGGTGTATGTGAAAAGCCTCTTTTTCTATTTTTTGAGAATGGAAAAAAGAAGATGGAAATTTCAGAGTAAAGAAAGTGTGAAACAGTAGGTAGGCTCAGGTGTTTAGACAGGACCACTACTATTTATGTTTGAATTGGATAGATTTACTTGCTAGAAAACCTTAGGTATTCCTCTGAGGAGTCTGTAAATTTAAGGCTTTGAAAGAAGGGTAGAAAACGCATTCTTTGTTTGGTCAGGTGTTTATGTGTATGAGAGAGAGAGCCAGACAGAGAGAGATTGAGAGCTATTGAAAGAAAAAGATAAGAAAGCGATGGAAAGCCAGATTGAGAAAGAAATTGAGAGAATAATAGAGAGATTGAAGAAGATATAGGTATGTATTTCTCATGTTTATATATCCTGTGTTAGTAGCTCTATTTGTCTGGTACAACATAGTGTCACGTATGTTTGTATGTACATATACACACACTTAAGCCCATATCTCTATACGAAATGAGGAGGAGAGAAATTACAACACAGAGACTGAGGAAGAAAGCTTGAGGGAAATAGGGCTGAGTTATACCTGTCCACCTTTTCTCACGGCTCAGTGGTGACACAGACCATCTTGCTGTGTGTTTGAGAAAGGCCAGCAGAGTTGCTGTTTCCTGTCATGCGGGACAGTTACCATAGGGAGAATCCTTCTGCAACAGTTCAGTTTCTTTACCTATATTTGCATCATTCATACAAGAAAGGGGAAAACATCTGCCTTTTGCATTTATTGTCTTTTGTAATTCTATAATTACATGAATAAATTCACTGATTTTATAGCAAATTTTATATTAAATCGAGCGTATAGAATCATTGTCTTATAAAACAATTTCTTTAGAAATCTATGTTGACATTTTGGTGCATTGAGAAATACTGTATTGTATTAATTATACTCCTGGACACACATGGGCCAAAGCAGAAGTTGAGGCACATGAAGTATGTTGGTCAGGGAAGAAAGAACTCATTGGAAGAAGACCAGTGGGACTCTATTGAATTCCTAGGGCAGCCGTAACAATTTTCCACAAACTCAGTGGATTAAAATAATAGAATTCTGCCTTCTCACAGTTCTAGGGGTCAGAAGTCTGAAATTACTATCTGTCAAGTATAGTATATTGCCACCTTCCTTTGTTAGTTTTTATGGGAGAATCTTTCCTTTCCTCTTCCACTTTCCATGGTCCCTGACATTCTTTGACTTTTGGCAGCACAACTCTATTTTCTGCCTTCATCTTCACATGGTTTTCTTCCGTGTCTCAGATCTCCCTGTTTTCTTTTATAGGGAATTGCTCATTGGATTTAGGGCCCACCCCTCAATTTTTAATTCATATCTCCTTAATTTAATTATATCAGCAAAGACCATATTTCCAAATAAGTTTACATTCATAGTTATCAGGGATTAGGATTTAAACCAAACTTTTTAGGTTACAACTCAGCCCCCTACAGTCTTCCCTTGCCCCACCAACATTCCTGTCCCTCATTATGCAAACTTCGTTCACCCAATCCCAGTATCCCTGGAAATCTCAACCCACTATTGCATCAGTTTAAATCCAAATCTCATCTAAATATCATTAACTCAAAAGTCCCAGATGTCATCATCTATGTTGTCTAAACCAGGTGTAGTGAGGCCCTCACCATCAGATTTATTTTCCTTTATGATGGAGCAAAGTTGCCTTAAGTCAGTAGGCCCATGCAACCAGAAATCAAGTCATGTGCTTCTGGAATATAGGCAGGAGACTGCCATCTGAAAGGGGAAATTTTTTTTTGTTTTTTGGTGCCGGGGATCCAACTTAGGGCCTTGTGATTGTGAGGCAAGCCCTCTGACCACTGAGGAAAAAAATTTTTTGTTTTGTTTTGTTTTTGAGACAGGGTCTTGCTATGTAGTTCAAACTGACTTTGAACTCACATGAAGCCTAGGTAGGCCTCAAACTTGCAGTGGATCCTCCTCCCTCAGTCTTCCAAGCGCTGGGATTACAGGCGTGTGCCACCACACCCAATCCTGAAAGGGGATATTGGAGGAGATGCAGGAATAACCAGTTCCAAACGAGTTAAAAAATCATCAGGAAGAATTCCATTGGGTTTCCAGGCCTGCGATTAATCCTGGATGGCTTGGGCCACAGAGGATATTCTTTCATTGGGTGCATGGCTGCAGGCTGGTGAGCATCCCCGTCTTTGCCTCCAGCTCGGTCAGTGCCCTGTTGGTGCTCTGGGTGGCCTCTGTACTCGGCCTGGTCCCCTGTGCACTGGTAGCTGCCTTACCTGCTGTGGCTGTAGTGTTCCAGACCTCAGCCCCTGTGACCTCAGCTGGAGTTTGTGCCTCTGGGCCTGCGTCCTTGGCCCCTGCTTTCAGAGCTCCACCTTCAAAGTTTTCATCCCTTTTTCTTGAAGGTTCCTACATTTAACCTCATCAGCATATTTCTTTCTTGTAGAATCCCAGAAATCTGGTAATTTTCTTTTATTTTGTCTCTTTTCTCTCCCTTCAGTGCAAGCTCTGCTATATTTCTGCGCATATAAGTTTCTCAAAACTGTGTAGGCCTCCTGTGTACATAAAGGAGATTCATGCTATTAGATAAGGGAGTTCTCCACAAAATCCTTCTGGATAACTCTATACTGTATTTACTCCAGGTTTCTTGCAGATAGCAGATTGTGTTCATGAGCCATATTCCTAATCTCTCCAGAAGAAGGGTGTCCAGTCACACCCCTGCCTTTTGTTCTGTTGAATGCTTTCGTAAGTGCATTTTGTGATTCTAAAGTCCTTTTCAGTGTGGTTGGATAAAGAACCTACCAGATCATTAAGGGATAGTTCTTTTCTAACAGTGCCTTCCTCATTTGTCTCTCTCCTCTTGCATTTTGCTCTAAGGAGCAAGATGAAACCAGGCTGTACCTTTGACCTTCTGCTTAGAAATTGCCTCGGCTAAATATGGAGATTTATATTACATAAGTTCTGTTTTCTATCCAATTGTAGTATACAATTCAGCCAAAATTTCTACCACTTTATTGCAAAGTTCACTTTTAATCCAGTTTCCAATATCTTCCCCTTTTCTTTGAGACTCTTCCAGAAGTCCCTTTAGTGTTTATATTTCTCACATTGTTCTGATTATTATGCTGTATTTTTACTCCAAGATGACAGATGCTTTTGCTTCTCTGCTCTTCACTTCCTCCTGACCCCTCATCAGTATTGCCTTTAAAGCCCATATTTTTACTGACCATTTCTTTCTTCCATTGTCTTGCACCTTGAAATTCTTCTAGTCTTTATCCATTGGGTTATTCCAAAGTCACTCGTATATTCTCAGATACTTGTTGCAGCAATGCTTTTCTTCTTGGTGCCAAAATCTGTATTTTCCATTAACTATTTTTCATAAACTTGTTGGCTTGAAACAGCAGAATTCATGTTACGGAGTTCAGAATGTAAAATCAATATATTGACATAGGTCATGCTCCCTCTAAATGTTGTTGTGGAGAGTACTTCTTACCTCTTTCAGCTTCTGCTAGCGCCTGTTGATCTTTGACTTGTGGCAGCATAACTTCCTTCTGTACCTCTCTCTTCACATGCCCTTCTATCCTGTATGTCTAAAATTTCCCTCTCCTTTCTTTTATAAGGGCACTAATAATTGGACTTAGGCCCCACACTAAACCTAAAATAACCTCATGTACTGGGATCTTACCTGCTTTCAAACAAACTTACATTCACAGCTACCAGAGGGTAGGACTTTGACGTATCTTTTTTGGGTGTGGGTTAGGGTCTACAATCCAACCCCACTACAAGCTCGAAAGATAAAAGTTCAATATATTCAGATATATGAAGGCAAATAATTATACTGTGGACAGAGATATTCTGGATATATCAGAAAATGCCCAAAATACTAAAAAGTGATTTTTAGTCTTTTTTTTGGTTTGTCTTTTTTTCTTTTTGTTCTTTTTTTTTTGTGTGATTTTTAGTCTTAAGCCGTTTCTTTCCTTGATCAAAATGTCAAATGTGTTGAAAAGCTGTGTTATTAGAGAGTTTCTTTTAATGGTATTAACATATAATTAAACTTTGAAGAGCAGCCTTAAAATGAGAAAAGCCACAACATATTATACGAACTTTAGAGGGGTTTATGACCATAACAATTAGGATAATGCTTGCAGGTTTATCTTATATATATATATATATATATATATATATATATATATATATATATATATATATATATGATATAGGTCTGTTTTGTATCATTAGTTGCCTGGAAATTGTTCCTTGCTACTCTGGTGCCCAGTACCTGGAACCACAAATTAGGGAGGAGTTGTTACAGTTGTCCTAAAAAGTAGGTATAGCTTTTCTTAGATTGAAAGCTTTGATCGTTCTGCCCGCCCTTCCTACCTCTTCTCTTTTTCTTCCCCTTTCCTCCTTTCCATCTCTTTTTTCCTTCTCTTTTCTTTCATTTTTTTCATTATTTTCTCCATTTACTTTTCCTCTTCCTTTTCTCTCTTTCGTTTCTCCCTTTCTTACCTCAGTTTGGCATGAATTCGTTTTAAGCATTGCTTGTTAAGGTAACTGGACTTTGAAGATCTTCAAAAAGCTGGAGATAAGTAACCTGAATCTGTTGCAGAGTGAAGTTTTTTTCCTATTGGAGCTCAATAATAAAGAGACATTGAAGTAGCAGTAGGAACAGAGCCAATCCAATCAACAAATTAGCAAGCATCTTCGCCAGGGTTTCGCAACAGGCTGTATTTCTTAAACTGTTCAGATTTCCCTTTATTCTTTAACAGCATGTAATTGGTAGGGATTTTGTGCTAATGGATGAATGACGATGGCAATAATAATGGCATTGTTAACATGTCTTCTCTTATGAATTCCACATGAGTAGCTGTTTTCATCTTCAGAGTGATGAATTCAGTGACTTGTTTATTCATTCCTCATTTGCTAACTCATTAATTCCTTGAAAGTCTGGTTTAGACTTGGATGAGATGCTGTCACATCTGGCTTCTGTAAATTAGCATGTAGAAAAGTCAGTTACTTACGTGCCGATAAGAGTAGACTCTGGGGTTCTTTGCATAACCCATCTTTCTTCTGTTACTGAAATTCTAGGATATGTTTGTTTCATTGTCTTGGCTTTTGATTGAGAAGATTCAGTAAAGCAGATAGTTCTGGATTCTGCTTCCTGAAGAAATTTATACAGTGTATTGGGACAGAAATTAATCTTTTGTGATTTTGGCTATCTCAAGCTAAAGGAACAATCTTATTATTAAGGGCATGTGCTGCAGTGCTGGGGACAATTTACCAGGCAAAAATTCTTTCATCCCATTTGTAGTAGTAGTACTTGATACCTTTAGACTGATTTTCACATACCTATGTAATTTTCCCTCTCCATTTAATACTTGGTTAACAATTAGTCTGTGAGACTGACTGGGGAAGATATTGAAGTATTCTGTCATGTACTGTAATTTGTTACCAAATGTATAAAGAAATGGAGAAATCAGATTGAATGGAGAGGTATAGATTAAACATTGATTCAGTGGGAAAGACTTCCTGTTGCATAAGGCCGTGTCATGCCAGTGACACCTTTCTCTGCAAGGATTATGGCTCCTTTTGGGATCGGGCGGGTCTGTAGCAGTCATCAAAGGTGGCAGAAATAATTCCAAACACACTCAAATACCTCATCTTCGACAAAGGAGCCATACACCCTCACTGGAAGAAAGATAGCCATTTTAATAAATGGTGCTGGAAAAATTGGCATACCACATGCCGGAAACTAAAACTATATGCATGTCTCTGACCAATGTACTAAGCTAAAATCAAAGTGGATCAAAGGTCTAAACGTTAAAACAGAAACACTAAATCTTCTGGAGAATAAAATATGTCTCGAAGACATAAGGGTTGGAAAAAAATTTATAAACAGAACTCAGAGTGCATGGGAAACAATACAAAAATCAATGCTTGGGACCACATCCTATTAAGAGACTTTTGCACAGCAAAAGAAATTACTAATAGAATGGGGTGAAAAACAACAGACTGGGAGAAAATTTTTGTCAGCTGTCCCTGAGACAAAGGTCTAACATCTAGAATATATAAAGAACTCAAAAAAATCAACTCCCCCAAATTTAAAGACCCTATCCAAAAATGGGCATCTGAAATGAATAAACATTTCTCAGATGAAGAAATAAAAATAGCAAATAAATATATGAAGAAATGTTCAACATCATTGGTCATTCGAGAGATGCAGATCAAAACAACACTAAGATACCATCTCACTCCAGAAAGAATAGCTATTATCAAGAAGTCATCCAATAACAAGTGCTGGCAGGGCTGCGGGGAAAGAACCCTCCTCCACAGTTGGTGGGAATATAGACTGGTCCATCCACTGTGGAAATCAGTGTGGAGATTCCTCAGAAAACTACAACTAGAGGTTCCATTTGACCCGGCTATTCCTCTGCTTGGTATCTTCCCAGAAGAATTAAAATCATCATATCACAGTGATATATGCACAACCATGTTCATAGCAGCACAATCTGTAATAGCTAAATTTTGAAAACAACTGAAATGCCCAACAGCTAATGAATGGCTAAAGAAGATGTGGTTTTTCTACACAATGGAGTACTACACCGCCATAAAGAAGAATAAACTAGAGTCATTTGTATGTAAATGGATGTTCCTTGAGAACATACTATTAAGTGAAATAAATCAGACACTTATCAGTACACATCGAATTGTTTCTCTGATATGAGAAACCATAAGTGTAAATAAGGACAAAGGAATATAGTAGATATTAAAAGAAAAATTAAAAAAAAAAGAAATGAAGAGATGTTGTTTCATTGTTTTTGCTCTGTTTTGACAGCGTGTATGTATGGGATAATCGAATCTTTTTTTTGCATTTTTCTGACATTTTATATGTAGATTATTTTGGTGTTTGGGGTTATTAAGATTTAGGTAGGGGAGCACTGTATAACATTTCTCAGTCACAACCTTTCAGTGCGTTAGTAGGATGTTATCCCACTATCTTTATTTTGATTTCTTGCCCCACAGATTTCCTTTTGGATTATGTGGAAGTGTTTACGTTTGTCTTCTGCAATATAGTTGATTAGTTGTTGTGAAAGGAGTGTAATCTTGTGGCTTCAGAGAAAGTGGTGGTGAAATCTGTACTGTAAAACATTTCTCAATGAGATAATATTAGCTAATTATGTTCTAGTAGGCTATTTATAGATTGATTCTTGGCCAAAGAATTTGAAAGTAAGAAAAATTTGCCTTTTATTAGGTGGATACACTGATTGATTGGTCTACAGAGTATCTTCTCTCTGTCTCCCTTTTTAAAAGCATTATAATAATTCATTCCAAACATGCCATTCAAATGTTGGCTTTTAACCATCCTTGTGGCAGAGCATTCTGTTATTATGCATGGATTAATTTATTGGAGGTAATTAGTATGGGTTCTACTTGGCTTGACAATCACCAACAATAATAGAATGCGAATTGAACAGTGTTTTAGTTTGCATTATAGCTAGAACATTTTTGAAAAAATTTGATTCAGACAGATATATTACTTATACTAATGTGGGAATCCTACAATGAGAAACATTTTGCTGATTTGTCATATTTCTGGAAAATACCAATATTTGTTGATTATATGGTTTCATGTTTACCTGTGTATGTATTGAATAGATTTTTTTTGATTACTGATCACGTCACGTTGTATTAAAGGTATAAGCCTGAGGTGTATTTCTTCACTTTGAAAAGCAAAGAGTTGAGATTGGAGCAGTTATGTGCAGTAGTGGATTGGTTGAGATGTGCTTTTGATAACCTTTGAAAAACACCTTATTTTGGAGCATTTTTTTCGGACCAAAGTTTCTGGTTGGAAAAAAGGAATTGATGAATGACCATTTCAGGCTTTACTAAGTGTGACCAGTTATGTCTTAGTTTCTTCAGAAGTATGATGTCTGACACATGAGTTTATGTATTACTGAATTTTATGTAGAAAACTAAGCTGTTATTAAGTATTAGAAATACATTCAAATATTTCGGTTTCTAACAGGATACTTTTTGTTTTTTTTTCTTTTTTTTTTTTTTTTTTCTTTTTTTGTACTAGTGATTGAACCCAGGGATGTAACACATAGGTACATTCCAGCCATTTTTTTCCTTGGAGAAAAGTTCTTATTGTTACTGCGTTGCCCTGACCGGGTTTAAATTTGTGTTCCTCCTGCCTCAACTTCCAAGATTTCTGGAATTCCAGGTGTGCACCACTGTGTTCCCCTGGAATTTTTTAAAATAAACATTAAGATAGCTATCAAGAATTCTGATGTAGAGTTTTCCTTGTCCTTATGGAACTTAGTGACTTTGAACAAATTTCTTGACATCTCAGTGGCCTCAGTTTTTTCACTTACCAAGTGAGGACATTAGAATAGTTACTTCTGACATCTTCTTTACAAATTTTGCATTTTTTTAAGGTAAAGACATTTTCCAGAATGTTTTCTTTGTAGTGATGCTTTGGGAATTTACATTTTGAAAGAAAGCTGTTATTTTGGTTAAATTTGTTTTTACTACTTTGAAGATAGATTGTAAATTTTTGGCTCTATATTCTTGAAATAAAAATTCCAGCTTTGTATGACTGTTTGATTATGCCTGTATTTTTCTTCTGGTAACTTGACAGACTGGTGTTTTGCAGTGTATTGCTAACTTCACAGTAAGCAATGGGGAGTTGACTCATCTTGTAGCATACTTTATCCTAGAATACTGTTAAGGAAGTTTGAAAGGTATTTTAGAAATAATTTAATCCAGTTCTCCCATTTAACAGATAAAAGAACATGCCCCAAGATGTTAATTTACATGCTTAGCTTGTATATATTAGAAAAGAATATTAATTGTAATCTCAGTTTATTCATTTAACAACTGTCTATGTAACTCAATTTTAAGGCCAGGCCCTGCACAATTTTTTAACTCTCTTATTTTGATATTAAATAGCTCTGACTCTCTTTGATGAAGAATGAAATTCCTTTCTCACTTTTCAAATTTATTTGGCCTTCAAATCCTACTTATTCTATTTCTTTCTAGTCCTTAATGATTTGGCAAACACTATGTTAGGCAGCATTTGAGATACATATATTCAATATCAAGTAAAACATCACCCTTTCTAACTGAACTTATTGTCAGACTTGGAAATCTTTCTGGTGTCTATCCTTCCTCATTTTCCTGAGAGTCATAGTGCTATGGCTTATGTGCCCCTATATTTAATATGCTAATATTTTATTTAGAATTTTACCTCCTATATGCGTAAAAGAGGTTTATTCCAGTCATTCCTAGATTACTGTTTATATGAATTCTAGAGCACAAACTGGTAGAGCTAATAGCAGTAAGATGTGCATGTTTATCACATTTGTCCTTGAGTGTGTGTGTTGGGGGGGTAGTCTTATGGTCCTGAGAGCTTAGGGACACAGATAGTCCCATCCAAAAGGACCAGTTGGGGGCTGGGGATTTAGCTCAGTGATTAGAGTGCTTGCCTTGCAAGCACAAGGGCCTGAGTTCGATCCCCGGCACCACAAAAAACAAAAACAAAAACAAAAACAAAAACAAAAACAAAGCAAAAGGACCAGTTGGTAGTCAGTGTGGAAGATCAGAAGACAGAGCTAAGAACAGTAGGAAGAGCTAACAAAGGGATCTGAGCCCTCGTTCTTCTTGGAAATACCGGAGAAAGTACCCTTCCTCAAGCATAAAGGTTAGAAACAATCAAGTTTTGTATATTAATTTTATATCTTGTAGTTTTACTGAATTTATTACTTCTGACAGTTTTTGGGAGGAGTTTTCAGGGTTTCTGTACCTAATGTCATACCAGTGCAGCAGAGATAGGTTTACTTCATCATTTCTGATTTGGATATCTGTCACCGATTTTTCTTTCCTAACTGCTCTGACAAGGATAGACAGTAAGAATCATAACAGTAATCCAAGGTGACAGTTCATAATAACATCCTCAAGTGTTTGCTTCTGTGTAGTGTTGGATAATGGATGACTTTTCTTTACAAGGTAATTGGAATTAGCAGCTATGTCATCTAGTTATAACTAAGTCATCTCTTACAAAGATGGAAAAATGATTAAAAAAATAACTGTGGGGGTTAGCGATTAACTCAAGTGGTAGAGTACTTGCCTGCCAAGTGCAAGGCCCTGAATTCTATCCCCAGCGCACCCCTCAACCCTGTTCCCACCCCCCACCCACCAAAAAAAAGGCTGTCATAGCTTGGACCATAGTTTGGTTATCCTACCAACAAAAATCTGTGTTTATAACACATACTCGAGGTGTTTCTTTATGCTTTGACAGTTTTGGGAAATAGTAATTTAGCTATAATAAGACAGATGCTGTTGAATTAGGAAAGTATAATAAATGAGAGCTATTGGTGAAAGAGCAGCTAGTAGTAGTAAATGGGCAAGAACTATTGGCAGTGTAAATACAGTATATTTAAATATAATTTACCCTGTGTGTCCATAGGGTGGTGGTGATGTCATTCCTTTAAGTCATTTGGGATCTCAGACTTAGAGGTTTTGCCATCTGTACTCCCTGGCTTTTACTGTTGGCTTGGGCCTTACTATTCAGCCAGCAGATGAGTGAGAAAAGGAGCATGTCCGGGGGCTGTCTGAGACGTTTTATGTTTCTTCACTCCTACCAACCTGATATCCCACTTGGTTACAACGTATTCTTATGTGCCCCGTCTTAATTTGCTAATATTTTGTTTAGAATTTTAGCTCCTATGTGCATAAAAGAGGTTTATTCGTCATTTTATTTTCTTTTAAATAACTGCAAATTTTAGTGTGAGATATATTACCTTTGGTTACCCTAATAAAATATACTGGGAAGTATTTCTGTTTTTTTATTCTGTGGGTTACTTCTTTCTTAAATATGTGTTAAAATTTATCTAAGTCATCTGGGTCTCAAGATTCTTTGTCAGAAGTCTTTGTATGAGTGTATTAGCTTTTTTTGTTGTTAATACAGATTCTATTCCTTTAACTCATATAAGACTACTCAGATTTTGAAATTATCCTTGTTTCAGTTTTGGTAAATTATGTTTGTTTTGTAGTTTATTTGTAAAATTTTATCTCCATTTCTCCATTTCTTTCTTTTTTTTTTTTTTTAAGCTCTTTGATAGCAAATATCTGAATCACTCATACATCTTTTACATCCGGAGGTGGACTGCGAGCTGCTGCCCTGCTAGAAAATATACTTCCCTGCAGTCATAAACCCAGCTAGAATAAAGAATTAAAGAAACTGAGTTTAAATTAAGAGAAGACAATTTATTTAGAAAACAGTTTATTTAAAAGTGGTGAAAAGGGGGGGAGGGATAGCTACTGGAGGAGTAGGGAGCATTCGAAAGTGAAATACTGGTGGGCCCTTTGTTGTAGCCCCTTTTTATTGAGGTTCTTCCGTTAGGTCAGCCCTTGGAGTCTGATTGGCTCTTGGGCTTGTCTGTCACCTCTGCCTCAATTTCCCTCAGCCCTGTGACTTTTGTATTTTGGCAGACAGCAAGATTATGGGCGGGTGATTTAGGGCCAGGTTATGTAGATGTAAGAATCAAAAGGGAGATTTTGTTTTCTTTATGTTAATCAGATTACTTGGGGCCTTCCCGGAATCAGGCTCTTTGCCTTTGTCTCTCTGACTGCAGGAATGTAGCTGCCTTTATGTTTCTAACTATTTGATTATAGCTGGCTGGCTTTTAGAGTCTGGCCATAGAGGTCAAAATTGTTTATTAATTTTTAACGATGTCTAAGGAGGCCTTTACCCTATCTTTTCCTTACCTAAGGGGACCCCTTTGCCTACACATCTCTTTACTTTGTCTTCTCTGCTTTCCATTTTCCTTTGTTTGTCTGTTGTGTTGGTAATTTTGTGTTGAAAGCTGGGTATTGTATTTGAAAAGCTGGGAGAGCTCTGCAGGACGTCAACATCCTCCAAAGAGAGTTCATTCTTTCCATTCCTAGACAGGTAGAGTGGGGCTGATCACTTTAGTCTAGTACACCTAGATAAATAATAAAAAATATGGAGGCCCAGGATTGGTGGAGTAGCACAAGGCTTCCAGTCTCTTGATTCAGGTCAGGAAGTTCCAGACACCGTGAGGGAAAACACCATTCCTTGTGTGACAGCATTTCACCTAGCAGCATGCTCATCCTTTCTCAGTTGTTCTTTCCCCTTAATTCCTC
The DNA here is from genome assembly GCA_004026905.1 of Hystrix cristata. Classification (NCBI taxonomy): domain Eukaryota; kingdom Metazoa; phylum Chordata; class Mammalia; order Rodentia; family Hystricidae; genus Hystrix; species Hystrix cristata. The sequence continues at coordinate 45,705 of PVJO010003375.1, read as the reverse complement.
AGGGCCTCAGCACTTGCCAGTGCATGTAAGCAGAACTTTTTTAAAATAACTTTTTCTTGGTTTTCAGGTTTTCATCTGCTGCATTAGTGTGCTACAAACTATCATTTATAGAAGCAACAGTTAAGAGTTTTTTTAATTTAACAAGAAAACAAGAACAGATCATGGATTTAGTTCTTTTTTCTTCTTCTTCTTTCAGGAAAAACATAAACAAGAATTGGAAGACATGAGGAAAATGGGCCATGAAGCACTTAGCATTATTGTGGATGAATATAAGGTAGAGTTTTGGGAGCTATTTATTCCTTTAAACACTGGAAAACTTGAGTAAAGACTTTGTACACACAGGCATGTACAGACCTGTACAAATTACAGATGTGTAGTTGTTTCCTGATTTTGATACAGAATTCTGTTAAGTGGACCGATAAATGTTCATTGAGAGTATACATAGTAGAGTATGAGGTAATACCAGATATTCCTCTGTATTTGGAAAACTTAGAGACTAGTTGAGAATAACATCTCAGCAGGTGAAGAAATTTGAATACAAAATACAATGGAATTAATTGATACAATAGAATTAATTGATACATCTTTTTTTGTCCCCCATGTGGTTCTGTCTCTGATATAGGAAAAAAAACAAGGTGTGATAAAAATGTGAAAAAATATTATACTTTTTTACTTAAATAGATCTGAGTACATTTCAGTAATAAAATTATGATCAATGTCAGTATCAGTTACATATAATAAAATTGATATATTTATTTTAAATGTTATTCTTTTGATTCTATGCCCACATAAACGTAGTCATTTAAAACAAATTACAGATTAATTCTAAATCCTTTCCCTCACTATAAATTTCATGTTAGATCATCGTTTTTCCACAAATAATGGAAGAGTACATTTTTATTGAAATCAAAATCAAACAATTCTCTTCAGAGATAATTAGAAGTTTGATATACATCTGTCTAGATAGGATTTCTACATTTTTGCATAAATATGCTATGCTCATATCATGTTAATTTTGACTTGCTTTTGTAAGAAAATTTTATCCTACATAATTCATTCTTTCTTGCTCTATTTATTCTATACAATTTGTAGATATTTTCATGTCAATATATATGAGCTTATCCTGTTTTTGTTACTGTTTTGTAGTATGTCACATTAGAAATACTGTGTATCTTAATTTAACCAGAGCTGTACAGACTGACACTTTTATTTCTTGGCGATGCTTGGCATTGTACCTAAGGCCTTGTGCATGCCGAGCAGGTGCTCCACTACTGAGCTCCCTGCCCCACCCCAGATTATTTTTTTATTGTTTGTTAATACTGTAAATGTAAAAAAACATTCTTGTGGGTAAAGAAGATTTTTATTGTTGGTTAAATTTCATCATTAAACTTCATAGAACTTAATGTTATTTTAGTTGATAATTTAATGTCAGAAGTTCTTGTAAGTAGTCATTTTGATAAAAGTAGAAAAAAATCTAGAATTAAGTAAAAAGTACTTCTTAACAAAACTTAGGATATTAATATAGTCTGATATGTATTGACTTGAAGATCATTTATATGATCATGTTCAGTATAGTAAGTCATTAAGGATATCATTAAATTAATGTCTGGTTTTGTAGTGATTATTGACACTTATAATATTTTGATTTTTATTCTAATATAAGTCAGTTTATTTCTGAGTTGGGGAAGTTCTATATTAATTTAATATTTATTAGGAACTGTATTTTTCTTTTCTGTGAGACAAAGGGTGAAAAGAATAAAAAATTTTGGATTGCATAATTGCCCTGGTGACTTAAATGATGTGTTATTCATTACATTTATATTTTACTTATTTTTATTCATTTTAAATTGAATGCTTTGAAGTTTTGTCATTGTGTGTGTACTTATGTATTTGTCAGAGCAGTGTTTGATGCTGCATCCATCTAGTTCCAGCTCCTTAGTGTTTCTTTGCAGAAACATGTTTGTTTAGATGATTTTCAAGCAGCAAACAATGAAAACTTTTTAATATTATTTGCAAATGGCATTCTGAAGAAACTTGGTTGAGAGTTACTCATTTTATCTACTTGCCTACGTATTGTTATTTAACACTAGGAAAGAGAAGATTTAAATGTTTCAGGTGTTATGCATCATGATTTCCTAAAAAAGATTAAAAATACAATAAAATTGCCTGTAAAACTATATTTGTCATATTATAGCTAATAGCTTGTAGTCAAACAGTTTAAGTGACTTCATTTTTATCAGTGAACTTTTGTGTGAATACATTTCATACACCTTTTCATACTGATTGTCTTGGTTAGATTTTCTAGAGTCAGTGGTTTGTAAGAGCAGATTTAATAGAAGACATTTATAAGTTTCAATATTCACCCACAAGCCAAATCCAGAAAGTGTTGAATGTCTACAAACTGGAGACCCGAAAGATCCAATCAAGCTCTGAGAGCCCACAGCACTATCCCATGTATGTCCGTGTCTGCAGATGATGGCTGAAGAAATCTTTACAAAAACCAGGATACGCTGCTTGCAGCGGAGATGAAGACCAGAGCTCCCTCGAAGCAACAGCAGCCATCCTCGATGACAGCAAAGCCCCAAGCTCCTTCCTTGAGGAGAACAGGCGAGTTCCTTTCAGGAGAATCAGCCGCAGCAGAGCTTCTCCTGGGAAATAACCCGCCAATGATCTTCTGCTCCCGTTCTGCTTTATTTTGCATCAACAACAATCTTCAGGTGGATCCTCTACGCCCAGAATCACACCAACTCAGTCCAGCTGTGTGTTCTAGCTCAAGTTGCCCACATTAAGCCTACCACACTGGTTTACCAAAAAGTTCAGTACGCATCTAGCACAGTGATTCTATAATGTTATTTTGAAGGTTATCCCATAAAGTTCTGCATCTAAGGTGTTCTAAAAACATGAGTTCAGACATTATAATAATATGAAAAACTCTAGGAATTCAAATAGAGTGAGGCTATATTTTCGTGGTAGTTAGGTGTCTTTATAGTAAATGTTGACTGGTTGTGTCCCACTGTTTTTTTTTTTTTTTAATTTTTCATCCTAGATTCAATTATTAGAACTTCATGCAACACTTTGTAAAGAGTAGAAAGTAGATAACAGAAAACAGTCTGAAAACAAGTGAACAGGGATTTAGGACCCTGTGGAATTTTAACAAAAATTTCTTAAAAATTGCCATCAGATTCCTGGAAAGAGGAAAAAGAGGGTAGAGCTTGAAAAAATTCAAAGGAATAGAAGCTAAAAATTCCCCAAATTTGGCAAAAGATACAAAACTACATATTCAATCAAGAAGCCAAACAAACTTCAAATATGATAAACAAAAACAAAAAGAACAAAGAACTCCCCTTCTCCCTCAGAAAGAAAAGAAAACAAGCCTTGCTAAAATACATTGCAGTGACTCATTTTATGTCACTATGACTGGGCCAAGTTGCCAAGATATTTAGTCACTGTTCTGGATGTTTCTGTGAGAGCACTCCCCCCACCCCCCATAAGATTACATTCACATCTGTGTATGCCTGAGTAAAGCAGACTGCCTTCCAGAGTATGGAAGGCCTTGAAGGGAACAAAGAGTGGCTGTCCCCAAACAAGAAGGAATTCTCCTGAAGACTGCTCTGCTGCAGCCTGAGCTCCTTCCTGGTCTGTACAGCACTGACACTGTTCAGCTACAGCATCTCCTCTCCTGGGTCTGTATGCTACTGGCCTTCCCTGCAGATTTTGATCTTGACAGACTCCATGATTGCATAAACCAATTCCTCAATATTAATCTCTGTCTGCATTTGTATACTGTATCCTGTTGATTCTGTTTCTGTAGGTATTTTGACTAATATATCATAGATACATTTCCCAAAATGAATCAGAATTTAAAAGTCTTGTGGGGCGTGGTGGCACACGCCTGGGAGGAAGATCACCACACGTTTGAGACCAGCCTAGACTACATAGTGAGTTCAAGACCAGTCTGAACTATATAGCAAGTTTCTGTCTCAAAAACAAGCAAGCAAACAACAACAACAACAAAAAAAACCCAAAACAATAACAGCAAAAATAAATCAATAAATATAGAAATTAAAAATCTTGAAAGCAGCCAGAGGTTGTTGCCATTTTACCTAAAGGAGAAAAAACAATTAGTATGATGGCAGATTTTTCATTAGAAACCATGGAGACCAGAGGAAGTGACCTTACTGTGTTGCCAGTTACTTGTTGAAAGATCAATCTAGAACTTCTTAGGAGTGAAAATGTACTTCTGGGATGAGCGGTGGGAGGTGGCAATGAAGATGAATCAGGGTGTTCCCAGGTTAAGGAAAAGAGAGACCTTCTCACCGCATACCCACCCTGAAAGAGCATTCAAAGGGATGTTTTCAAATGAAAAGGAAATGTAGGGAAGAAATCTGGAATATCAGGAAGGAAAAGGGGTAAAGCAAAGACAGGCCTTCGCCTCTTGAGTTTTCTAAATTATGTGTGACTGTTGAAACAGCAATTCTAGCACTTGGATGTGGACCTCTATATAATAGAAAATTTATGAAAATTATGGTGTAAAAAAGGGATGATAAAGAGCGTAAAAGAGAGCAAGGATTCTGCAGTTTACCTGACATGGTTAAAAACTGACACTAATAATGCTGTGATTTTTTTTTTTTTATTGTGGATATTTGAAACTTCTGTACTCCTTTTTCTACAACCTCTCCCATAATAAGGCTTAATGAATGCCTTATTAAACAGAGTTTGAATGGAAGATTTGAAACTTAAAGCCATTTGGAGCCAGGCCATATTTATACATATGCATTTCAGAAATGATAATCAACTTAAAGTTTAGTAGAAAATGCTTTTTCTATCACTGTGGTTTCTAAGAACCTAAAGTAATATCTAACAATGATCATTACCAAGTTTAATCAATCATATATTTCAATTTTTAGTATGGTAGCAATACTATTTTACTATTTTATAATCTTTTTTAAATAGCTTTGAGATTTAATTCATATATCATGAAATTTACTTGAAGTTTATATTCAGTAGTTTTTCATACATTCATAAAATTGTGAAACTATCACCACAATCTTAATTTTAACACATTTTTATGAAAACCTGTGCCTATTAGCAATCACTCCAGTTTTTGCCATTTACACCCCTCTAGTCTTATGTAACTAGTGTTTCTATACATTTAGATCTTCTAGATATTTCCTGTAGAATCATGTAATTTATGGTCTGTTACCACTTCTTTGTGTTAGCATAATTTTTTGAGTGCCATCTATTTTTAAAATTCTATTAGTACTTCACTCCTTTTTATTGTCAAAATATCCTATTATATGGATATACCTTATTTTATTCATCCATTCTTCAACTGCTGGGCATCTGAGTTGCTTCCACTAGTTGGCTGTTAGGAATAATGGTACATGGATATGTTTGTATTTTCCCATGTGTATGGCGAGGGTTGAAATTACTGAGTCACACAGTTGTTTTGATTTTAACATGCTATGCAACTGTTGAAATGTTTTCAGCTGCACTATTTTATATTCTTAACAGCATTTGTTTCAGCTTCTCTGTTGCATTACTGGTATTCACTGTTTTCCATTTAAAGATTAGCCAGTCTAGTGTGCTTGAATTCACTCTTTGGTCTTTGCTCCTTTTTGAATTCCTTATTGTATATGATGTGAGGGAGGGCGGTGCCTTCATTTTAGGTATGGAAGTAGCAGATTGTTCCCAGCAACACTTAGTGAATAGACTGTTCTTTCCCATGGAATTGCCTTGGTATTCTTATAAAAAAGTCAGTTGACCTTATATATCAGGGTTTATTTCTAAACATATCCCTACCACACTGTTTTGATTATTATGGCTTTTTGATGTGTTTCAAACTCAGAAAATGTGAGTTGTGTAACTTCATTCCTTTTCAAAATTGTTTTGGCTATTTTACATTTCTTTCATTTCTATATGAATTTTAGGCTCTACATGTGAATTCTTTTAAAACTCCAGGTAGGGTTTTGATAGTTTTTTTGGTCCATCTTAATTAAGTATCTTTGTATCTTCATTTATTTCTTTCAACAATGTTTTATTGTATGCAGTTTATTCTTAGTTTGTATTGCACATAAATTGTTGTTCTTCATTTAATGTTCAGATAGTTCATTGCTAGCATATAATAATAGAATTGGCTTTTACATACTTGCTCATTCATTCTAATTCTGTAGTAGATTCGTTGCTCAAGGAAATTATTCTTTGTACTAGATTATGCCATTTCCAGCTGGAGATAGTTTTTCTTCCTGTTTTCCAATCTGGATACCTTTTCTTTCTTTTTCTTACCTAATTATGTCAGCTGGACCTCTAGTACAATTTGAATAAAAACTGCTAAAGTGTAAATGCATGCTTTTTCCTGATTTTAGGAGGATAATATTCTGTCTTTGCCATTAAGTGCACTGATGATTTTTAATGGTGTGATTTTCATAACTGATGCTTTGTCAGGTTGAAGTAGTTTCCTCCAGTTTCTATTTTGTTGATTTTTGTCAAAAGTTGTATTCATGACTACTGAAATTGTAATTAGTATTTTTTTTTTCATATTATTGCAACTCTGAATGTGCTGTGTTCTGGTGATTTTTGAATGTTAAATCAGTATTCCATTGTTAGGATTATGTCACTTGTTTACGGTGTATAATTTTTTATATGTTGTATGCATCAGTTTGCAGATATTTTATTGAGTGATTTCGCATCTGTATTCATAAGGATTATTGGTCTGTACTTTTCTTGTGCTATCTGGCTTTGGAGTCAGTTTCATGCTTAACTCATTGAGTGAGTTAGCATGCATTTCCTTCTTTCTTATTTTATGAAAGAGTTTGGAATATTTGTATTCTTAAGTGTCTTGTAGAATTCATCAGTGAAACCATTTCTTTAGTCTTGTGCATTGTGTGAATGTTAAAATTAATTAATTCAGTGTATTTACTGGATTAGTCTGTTGAAATGTTTCTATTTTGTTATTGTCTTTGGTGGTGTAGTCTTTCTAGGAACATGCCTTTTTCATTTATCTGATTTTTGGGCCACGTAGTTGTTTATTCTACTGTCTTACAGTATTTATACATCTGTAAGGTCATTGGTGCTGTTTCCTTTTCATTCCTGATTTTTGTAATTTGAGTTTTTTTTCCTTTGTCAGATTAGTTTAAGGGCTTACTTTGTTGGCATTTTAAAGAATTAATTGACTTTGTTTTCTTTCTTATTTTTATGTTCTCCATTTCATTAATTTCCATTCCAATCTTTGTTAGCTTGATTTGGGCTTATTTTGTTCTTTTTCAGTTGTTAAGATTTTTTTTTTTTAATGTCTATCTGAATGATGCACAGTTGTGCATATTAGAGATTGGGGAAGGGTGGGGATAATAAAGGGAGGCTGTATTGTTCAGGATGTGCTGCATGAATACATTGTAATATTACGTTGAACTCTAATGATACTTACAATTAATGCATATTAATACAAAACTTAAAAATGAAAACATTTTAAAATATAATTAGATTATTGATTTGATATCTTTCTTTTAATTTGTTTTGATTTTTTTTTTTTTTTCCTTGAGACTGGGTCTCTCTTTATGGTTCAGGCTGGCCTTGAACTCACTTTGTAGCCCAGGATGGCCTCAAACTCTCAGTGATCCTCCTGCCTCAGCCTCCTGAGTGCTGAGATTACAGGTGTGATACTAAATGTCATTTAGTTATTTTTTCTGAATCCTTTATTTTATTCTGTTATTTTTGGCATGTTTTCATTTTCATTTATGTAATATATCTCATATTCTTCTTTGTACTTTCCTCTTTTGAATCATTAGTTCTTTAGAAGTGTGTTGTTTAATTGCCACAGGGACTTTAAAAATTTCTGGTGCTTACTGTTTTTTTGCTTTAATTCCATTTTGGTTGGATTACTTACTTTTGGTGTCTTCAGTTCTTTATTGAGGCTTGCTTTGTAGCTTAATTTACAGTCTGTCCTGTAGAATTTGCAATTTACCTTTAAGAAGAATGAGTGCTCTGGTATTGGTGGTTTAGGTGAGGTCTTCTGTACATATTTCCAGGTATACTTTGTTTATCATGGTGTTTAGGTCTTCCTCATATGTTGATACTTTGCCAATTTTTTTGTTTTGAAAGTGGTGTATTTAAACCCTAAATATTACTGTTGAATGATTTATATTTTCCTTCAATTCTGTTAGTTTTGCTTTATGTATTTTTAAATATTTTGTTAATTACATTTTAAATTTTTATATCTAATTGGCGGGTTAGACATTCGTATTATGTTTTTAATCTATAAAAATTTTATCTTATGCATTTCAATTTTTCAGTTATTATTATAGCCACCTTCTGTTTTTGTTGCTGTTAATACATTTTTCCTGTCTTTTTACTTCAGACTCGTGTATGTCTTTCTATATGAAGTTCATCTGATGTACAAATTGTAATTATATACGTATATCTTGTTTTATGTAATAGCTTTTTAGATCTGTTAAGAGGGGAAAGGGCAAAATACCCAATTATTTGGTCATTTAAAATTGTCTTCCTTATTAACATGATTGGCATGCTTGATTTTTACATGTGGCATTGTCTGGAGTTGTTTCCATGAACTAAAGAAGTTTATTTAGTATTACAGTATTTTAAGTTGTTTCTCCAGGGGCTGGAGGTTTACCTCAGTGGCAGAGAGAGCACTTGCCTAGTAAGCGCAAGGCCCTGAGTTCCATCCCCAGCACCCTACCCACAAAGTTGTTGCTCCTAATGAATGTGTGTATTTGAGAATATCTTTTTTCCAAACTTTCATTCTTGAAAGATAGTTTTGTTGGATATAAGCTATAAGCTTTGTTATGGACATCCACCCCAACGTGGCACCTTGAATATCATCCTACTGCTGTCAGTCCTTCCATTTTTTTAGATAGGTAAGCCATTAATCTTTTTGAGGTTTTTAATGTGCAGTAATTTTTACACTGTTTTCAAATCGTCCCTTTTTGCCTTTCAGTATTCTAAGTCTGATGTGTCTGGGTAGGTGTCTCTTTTCATTTATTTCTCTTTGAAGTCCTTGAGCTTCCTTCAGTCATTTTTGTTTTTCTTCTGTTGCCCCTCTGCCTTTATTGTATTATTTCTACTGTGTGCATGTTGGTCTGCTTAATATGGTCTCATGTTTTTCTGAGACTCTGCTCGTTTTTTTCATTATTCATCTTCTCTGTTCTTCAGATTGCACAATTTTGTCAGTATTTGTTCAGCTTTATGTATTTTTTCTTCTACCTCAAATCGAGTATTTAGGTTCTTACTTGAATTTTTCATTTTTTAAAATTTTACTTTGGTTCCAAAATTTCTCTTTAGTTCTTTTGTATAATTTGTTCTTTGATGTGTATTTCATGAGAACTTATCATCATACTTTCTTTTAATTCTTTCAGAATTTATTTAGTTCTTTGAGTTTTTTTTTATAATCAGCGCTTCGACTTCTTCAGTAAGTCTAACATCTAGGTCCTGTTGAGGACAATTTGCATTGCCTCCTGTTTTCCTGTGTGCAGGACACACTTTCCTATTTCCATGTCTCTTGTTACTATTATTTTGTGGAAAATGGATATTGTAGGTAATTTCTGTACTCTGCAGAGGCTCTGGGAGAAGGAGATAGTTAATTTGCATCCTTTGTTTCCTAGCTGAGATTTTCCCTCTGAAGCTGCAGCCATTGTTACGGGGAAAAGGACAAGTACTACATTCTGTGTTTGGTGGATGGTCTCCTCCCCACCCCCAGCTGCCTAGTACAGTCTAGAGGCTGGAGGCAGGGTGTTTCAGGTTCTACCTCTGAGGAGTCTCCAGGGTAGGCTCTCCCCTTCAAGGAGCTGAGAGCTGGCAAGTGGCAGCCCAGGCCGGCCCAATACCTTTCTTGCTGTGCAGGTCTCTCCTGGAAGGGAACTCTGCATTTTATTAGCTGCCCCTCAAAATCCTTCTTACAGAGCAGAAGTTAGGCATGGCAGAGTGAAGTGAGTACTGCTCCTGCAAGATGTAGAACTTCTGCAGCCTGACGGTGAAGAAAATAGGACATGTTGATGCTCATTAGTTACTAAAGCCAGCAGGGATACTAGTATACTAGTGTTTGTGGGAAAGAAAATGCCCCTTGCCTGCTGAAGCCAATGAGAGCTTGCTGAAACTGCGCTCAGTAAGGCTGCATAGTGGCTGGATGGCCAGAGTCCCTGGCTTGAGAACCATCGCCTTGCAGTGGTCCCACCAAGTCTCTGTACATTTTGTTGGATAGAATTTAGTATAAGCCCTGTTATGGTTTGTGTCTAGATGTCCCCCCAAAGCCTCATGTGGTAAGAGATAGCTGGATCTAGAGTGTGTGATTACTGAGTTAATCCATTGATCAGTTTGGCGTGGTTCTGCTGGGATCAAGGATGTGACACTAAGATTAAGGGTATTAGGATTAAGGGTGGGAGTATTGCTCAACCTAAAGACAGGTAGTCTGGATAAAATATAAGATACAGGAAGAAGCTGATTAGCTGCTTGCTTGCATTCCTTGTCTACCTTACTGACTTCTGCCTGTCTGCCATGCCACCCTGCCTCGGACCCAGCTGACTGTGGACCGAAACCTCTACAAACTGTGAGCCAAATAAACCTTTCTTCCCCTAACTTTGGGTGTCGGGTATTTTGTCCCAGCAATGAGAGAAAACCTAACTAAGACAAGCCCTTTGCTCAACCTTCCGAGACATTGAATGGTTTTCTATTTTAACCTACTCAGTAGATGTTTTTTGGGATAATTTCCCCTCTTTGTGGTACCATTCCAGAGCTCTCACCTCTCTCATTCTTCTTCTGATCTGAATTTAAACAGGAGTTATTCTGTTACATATGTTCTCCCTTCAAAAGTAATTCTTCTGGGGTCAGTGCAGATTTGGGAATTTGGATATTCTGTTTCCTGTTGTACTAACTAGACTTGAGAGTTTGTGCATCTTGTCCTAAGTGCCTCCATCCTTGGAGGTTTGGGAATTCCTTTCCCCAGTGTTATTGTTTTGATTTGTTTTGTTTTTGTTTTTGACACGAGACTATTCATTTTGTGTGAATAACTTCTGAGAATGCACATTTTATGAATTCAGGGATGTGTTTTGGGGTTTTGTTGCAGCAAATGACCATGACTTCAAATGCTAATTTAAACCTTAATACAGGGCCATTCTTGATTTCTATATGGGTACACAGGTACCTACTGAAAAAAAGCTAATGCTCCAATACCTTTTTATATGCACACCATGAGTATCTAGTACCAGCAAAGTCCGACTTCACAATAGAAATAACCCATGTTACAGCTTAAGGTTTTCATAAGAATTGGAAATTCTGACTTACCTGGCGCTATTCTTTAAGAGTGTGGCTGACCACCTCAAACTGGAATTTCTTTTCGTAGTGACTCACTGTTCACACAGCCTGGATCCTGCACTGTAGGAGCTCCTAAGGAAGAGCTGCAACCCCATCTCAGGTTTAAACAATTTCTAGATTTAAAGTTATTCCATATTACTAGGCCTATTCTTTTTAAGTCTGTCTTTAGTGATTCTGTGTAGTAATTTATATAACCTCATTGTGTGGTTAGCGAAAAATATGTTGCATGTCTGCGAGATTTTCTGCCATGGGTCTGCTGAGTACTCCTAGAAGAGCTGACTGACTGACAGCCTATGTTTTTGAAGTCAGGCAGACCTGGATCAGAGCACACCTTGGGAAACTTTTTTTAAAAGTATGACTTTTACTTTCATCATCAGTAAATAAGGGAATAAGCCATAGAAACTATTCTCAGCAGTTCTGTGGGCATCCAATGGAAAAACATGGTGTACAGCTAGAAAGTAAGCCCTTAATACATATTAGGTATCATTAGCTATTATTTTATTTAGTATATCAGTTATCTAGTATACCAGCTAGATATACTGTCCAGCACAGCACTTGCAATGCCCTTTCATTATCCAGTGGGTGATTGGTTATAAATTAGTTTACTTCTCAAAATAGTACAACAGAGTCTTGTTGTAATCTTTTTAGAAATACTCACTTAAGGAGATAGCTCTTCATAATCCTGAGCTCTGGTTTAAAAGCCTGTATTCTTTTATTCACTTAGAAAATAAATAGCCCACTGCAAAATGATGAAAAAGACATAATTTTTTTTCTATTTATGTCATGACTTAAAAAAATCTGTTATCCTGTTAATTGATAGCAGTCAAGTCAGTTAGACCTTAGAAATCTTTCCATAAAGCATGCCACATTGCATATTCTTTACCACAAGCACCATAACAATTTTCCTTTACTTGTTTGAATTTTTATCTTGAAATTGTCATTCTCTAATAGATACATTGGCTCAGACTTCACAGTTAATGGCTGCAGTTCACAATTAGTGTCTGTAGAGTATCTTTTTTTTTTTTTAAGATAAGTAGTTGTATTAGAATGATGCTATCATTTATTTTTAAGGTACATTCAGCAGTTGTCAGTGATCAGGGTACATTTACCCTGTGGTTCTCAACTTTCATTGTACACAATAAATTCTTTGTGTTGATTTAAAAAGACATACGTTGGGGTTGGAGATTTAGCTCCATGGTTAGAATGCTTATCTTGAAAGTACAAGGCCCTGAGTTCGATCCCCAGCACCAAAAAAAAAAAAAAAAAAAAAATCACCAGCTCATAAAAAGACACACGTTTCGGGACAAGTTACTTGGAAATTCAAGTCCATAGGTGTAGGTAGGGTCTCGGTAGCAGTATTTCTTTCTTTTTTTTTTTTTCTTTTGGTGCTGAGGATCAAACTCAGGGCCTTGAGCTTGCTAGGCAAGAGCTCTACCACTGAGCTAACTCCTCGGCCCCCAGTATTTCTTTTAAAGTTCTAAAGGTTATTCTGCCACCCCAAAGGAATTATTAGCTATTGTCTTATGTCCTTCATACTATTTGTCAGCCTTTTTCCTTTCAGCCTGATACTGCCATGTTTCTGGTTTTTATCAGCATCATTTACTCTGTCAAGGTCGTGTGGGTGTGTATGTTCTTGAGAATATGTACATTCACTATATTCCATTTCAGTCACTGGGATCGTCTTTCAAACAAAAAAGATGAGAGAAACAAACTAACAGAAGCCAAATGAGTGTAGACTGGGCTGCTCACTGTTTTTGAAAGTCAAGGAGAAAGTCAGTAAATGAGTTTTCACTATGGACTAGAAAACAATTTGATATGCATCGAGATGGTTTTTTAAACTTATGCCTTCTTTTCCTGAATGTGCCGGATAAGTGATCACTATAAGAAAAACAATTTTTTTTTTTTTTTTTTTTTTTTTAGTGGAAGATTGGTTAATAGTATGGAGGGACTACCAGAGAAAGTTAACACATGGAAAAATACAGGCATATTTGCAAAATTGATAGAATTATATAACTTAGAGAATAAGATGCCTTCCCTTTTTAAAAAGAATATATCCTCTTGCACAGATGGTGGCTTTTTGGTTTTCTTTTCAAAGGTGTCTCTGTATATGAATATATATATATATATATATATATACACACACATAGTATATCAGCTATGTAAATACTTGAGGTAAACTCATTTTAAGTGCTAACCCATTCTCAAAAACAATTTTTCTTTTTGCCCTAAATAACTTTTGGGAAGAATCTCGCAAGGGAAACACTTAGTTGACTCAGTGTGTTAAAATTCAAAGTCGGAACTTTGCTAACATGCTATAATAGTGAATAAAAAGCACTCATAAATTCAGCATGTTGTTTTTATCTCACTTTGAGCTCAGATCATTATAAAAATTTCAACTCAACACAAATAAGACCTGAACATACTGTTTTGGCTAAGGTTTTTGTTTTGCTACTGTATATAGAATATTCTTTTTCAGTGCTGTGACAGCAGCCTCCTGCTCCTTCCTTTTTATTTTTTTAACATGGCACTTTCTTTAAGATAGACCAGTTAGAAAAAGGCTTTTCCTTTTGAAACTCTTATATACAGAATTTTTATTTCAAATTACTTTTTGGTTTTGGTCACTTTGTTTATTTTTGGAATTAAATTACATTCTTGTTTTTGTTATTGTTTAAACATAAAGAATTTAGACAATTTTGAGGCCATACTAGATAAAGGAAATGTTGAATAATTGAATTTTGTCATAGTTGGCAGATTAGTAAAATATGGTAGTTAGAAAAGTAGCCTGAAAATCAAAAAAAGCTGGGGGTGGTAGCATATATTTGTATATGAGGCTGAGGCAGGAGGATCTCAACTTCAAGCCAGGGCGACTTTGTGGCTTAGTGAGATCCTGACTCAAAAAATAAATAAATAAATAAATAAAATAGAGTTTGGGGATTGTAGCTGTGCACAAAGGTTCTGGGTTTAATCCACAGTTACCCCTCCCCCAACAAAGATGCTTGTTGGTTTCTAACAATAATGATTTAAAAGTATATTTGCCATTTCTTGGCCCATTTGTGGATTGTTAAACACTTGCTGAGTCATGTTTCAGTGATGTGGAAAATTGTTACTGATTATTGTATTCACCTTGAAAGTAGGAGGATTTTTTATGTTCTCTTCTCACATATTCTTTTCTTCCTGTTCTTTTGTTTGCACTCAGTTATCTAAGCAGGATACAGTTTAAAAACCATAAATAGCTGCACACTTCAAGATATCTTTACCACAATTACAAATACCAACACATATACCTATTTTTCTTTGGCAATCTTTGTTCCTTACACTTGACTTAATTTGTGATCTTTAGTCTGTATATTGTAATCCAAAATCCAAAAACCACTCAGTGCTGGCACATGGACAGTACTTATGAATGCTTAGAGTGTCACATGTTTGCTCTATTCCATTTTCAAAGGCTTTCACTTGCTAGTGTTTTATTTGAACTCTTGAATTGCTGTGCACTGTTTTATATGGGAGAACATAGTACATTTAAGAGACTCAATTTTCCCAGGGTGTAGAATTACTTGTATTATATAAAGATCTTTTCCAAGGAGAGAGAAACAGCTTTGTTTTCTCTTCTTTGGATAGTTTCCCTTAATTAAATAGTACTAAGTCTTTGTTCGAAGATGGGAAAAGCAAAAAAACAAGATATGTGAGACCTGACTATATGTTTGTTTGAATTCCACCATTTTGTTAACCTAAAGATATGAAAAAATTTATAGTTTCAGTTATTTGATTGAACAAGGATTCTCATAAATACCAACTTTTATCACATGATCAAAGTTTTCCCGGAGAACTAAAGATGCTTGCTGTTTCCAATGAAGTTTGGCCTACCAGCATACGAGATGCTAGAGATTGGTTTGGAACTCATGATTTGGCTTGTCCTTTCTCATCCCTCCCACCAGACTTAGCCCCTGCACAAGCTGGAGAAAGGCTCTGTAGTTGATAATAGTTCTTGTGTGCTCTGAGTCTCTTGCGCAGGCCAGAGTTTTGCATGCAAAGCTATTCTTGTGGGTTTTCTATCAAGGCCAAACCCTAAAGGCGTTGGAAACCTTGCAAAAAAAACTTGTTGCATTATAGATTTAAGCTTTGCCTTTCTATTGTTATTGCATAATCAGCCTGCTAGTCAAAGTTAGGAAGGAGAAGGCTTCATTCAGTATTAAGAATATAGCTTTCAATGTTTTCTTTGAAGCAGTTCCTTAAAAAGAACACCAAAGAAGAAAATTTAAATGAATGAAGTTTGTTAGTTGTTTTATGAGTCAGCTAAGACCTGTGTTTCCCCTGAGTAATATTTCATCTTATAAAATGCACTTTAAATATTGTGGGTTCCTTTTTAGATTATTATTTGTCCCTGACAGAATTGAGCGTTTTATCATTATAGGTCTGATTTCACCTGATGTTGATTAATTACAGATTTCACATTATTATAATAAAAATTCAGGCTACTTTATTACTAGTGCCTTTTGAGGTAAATGCGTCCCTAAATGATAATCTTTCCTCATTCTCTTACTTGAGGTTTGACCTTTTTTTTTTTTTTTTTTTTTTTTTTTTTTTTTTTTTTTTTTTTTTTTTTTTTTTTTTTATGCTGAGGATTGAACTCAAGGCCTTGTGCTTACAAAGCAAGCACTCTAACCACTGAGCTAAATCCCCAGCCCGGTTTGACCTGTTTTTGTGAGGTTGAAAGTTGGTTTGAATCTTTGTATGATTTCAGCTTATTCAGCAGTTTTCTATCTCTGGTAATTATATTAGCAGAGTGATTATATAGTATTGTCTGTAAAGAACACATTTTTGTATCTTTCCAATCAGTGTAATATATCATTTGTGTAGTCCTTAACCTTTTCATTCTTCTAAACTGAATCACTAGCACAGCTTGTATAGATTTAGGCACTTTGAATTTTACATACTTAGACTTTAGAGAAAATCATTGGTTTGTGTTAGAGATTTACTTACTTACTTACTTATTTTTTTATTTATTTATGTATTGGCCAGCAGTATTCCAGTTAGTGAAAGGCCATACACTATATAGCTATCAGCAGAAGAGAAAATAAAGGATAAGTCGACATTCTTTTACTCATTAAATTTTCTGTGTCTTAATGAGGATATGCATGCATAAATATTTTAAAAAATGATAGACACTCAGAATATACTTTTACCTTTTAATTTTCCTGCTTGTTTGAAAAGATACGAAGAATGGTAGTCTTAGTTACTTCTTCATTGCTGTGACAAAATAGCGAACACCCACAAAGTGAAAGGAGAAAAGGTTTATTTTAGCTCACAGTTTGTAGAGGTTTCGGTCTGTAGTTGGGTGGCTCCAAGGCAGGGCAGCATGGCAGAGGGCATCACAGAGGAGAAACAGCTCATGGAATAGAGCAGCAAGCCTTTCTGCTTTTTTCTGTATTTATTCCATGCAGGCTATAAGCATATTGGTTGGTGCTGCACACTCCCAAAGTGGGGCTTCTGTTTTCAGTAAATCCATTTGGCCACACCCAGAACTGTACTAAACTAGACAGTGGACTGTTCCAGTATCAC
This sequence comes from Hystrix cristata, assembly GCA_004026905.1. Lineage (NCBI taxonomy): Eukaryota > Metazoa > Chordata > Mammalia > Rodentia > Hystricidae > Hystrix > Hystrix cristata. The sequence continues at coordinate 28,827 of PVJO010003375.1, read as the reverse complement.
ACACCTGTGGTCCAATCACCTCACAAAAGCCCCACCTATGGGCACTTGAGCCTTTGGGAAGACATCTAGATATAAGCCGTAAGAGTAGTTCATTTTATTCTTTATTCCGCACTATAAAACACAGATTCTATGAAAGGAAAACAGAGATATAACAATCACAACATTTGGGAGAACAGCATTTTAACATTAGTTTCTAATTAGTGTGTAACTCAGTATGAAAATAGAGTGCTGATTTTAATGTCTACCTTCTGAGTAATCAGAACTCTATATATTCTCAATGTGTGGGAATATTAAGTTTTAGCAAGAATAAATTATTACAGAATATAAGATACATATGGCTATTAAAATATCTTTATTTTTGACATGGTAGCATATACATGCAGCACAAAATGCAAAAGATATGAACATTTGTATGGTATAAATTTTGCTCTCATAACTATCTGAGTGTCAGTCTCTTTTTCCCTAAGGCTTTGTCATTGCAGAGGTGGGACAAGGTGCTTAGAATTGCCACATTCTGACTTACAGTGTACTGACTGTCAAGTTTCTTTACACCAAGGAGAAAGGAATTCCATTTTAGGGATAATCCACTTGAGTTTGATTTAGTCGGTTTTAGACAGAGCACCTACTTTAGTGTTTTAACAAGATATTCAGGTGGTCTTTTATTTTTTTATTTTTTTAGTTGCTTGGGTTTGCTAGGCAAGCACTGTAACCACTAAGCTAAATCTCCAGCCCTCATGTGTTCTTTTAAATTTATTTACTTATTTATTTGGTAATTGGTCCATCGTACAACTTAATGTGGGCTAGTGTTAAGCCAGCAATCTCAGGTCATTCCATTGTATAATAGTGAGATACTTCTGTGCTAGTATCAGGTCCTCCGAGTCACTTTGATATCCTTGTCCCTTTCCCTGGAGCTTCCTCCTACTTCTCTCAAGCCAGACATGTAGGAAGCTTGGCCCTGCAGGCATCTGGGTCACCTGCGTCTTTTCTGGGAATGGTGTCTCCTGTGACTCCGATGCCCAAGTCAATGATGTTAAGTGTTTTAGATAGCACCCTTAATGCATCACTTCTACAGTATGCAAATGTAACTTTTAACTGGAGGAGAACCTAGTGGAAGTATCTTAGAATTATCATCTGAGTTCACAGACTTTTTCTCTTTGTGAATAAATGAAAACATAAATGCAAATCTATCCTTGTTAGTGTTTTATACAGTAAATTAAGTCATACCTCTAATCTATCTGTCTTAATACTTATGGCTCTTTGGTGTTAGGAAAAATTGTTTGCTGCTGTTTGAGACATAGTTTTGAAAATCGATCTGCATTGATTTGAAGGAAAATCCTTATTTTAATGGTCTTAATCTAGAAACTAAAGGAACAGTTGTGATCCCACCTTGAATCCACCAAGCATGAATTCCATGTATCATAAAGAGTGAGGAATCTAGCTCTCAAAAGTCAGCAACTAAGCATCGTATTTCAAAATATCATCGGTAACGTAAAGAATCAAATTAACTGTCATAGTTGGGCAGAATTCCTTCATTGTTGGCAGGAAAGAAACTCTAATTCTACCCGTTTATTAGGTGAGCAATCTGCGACTCTGAAAGTCATAGTGGCTTGATGCATGCATGTGAACGTAGGAGGAGTTTTAAATAAAAACCCGGTCACTCAAAGCTTGATACTTGGATCTAACGAAATATAACACCTCCTTGGAAAGTTCATATGTGCATAGTGTTTCAGCCAAACACTTTTGACGTCTAGCTGAGTGTCTTTCTTCCTTTGGGCTCTGCGTTTTTAATTTCTAAAATGCAAAGCATAGACTTTTGTAGCTTTATTAACCAGGTGTTTTGTTTAATGCTGTGAATAAATTATGAAGGGGTTATTGTAGTCAGAATTCTCTTTTCCTTTTTTCCCCTTTTAACTGAAGCTGTAGCTCTGATTCAGGTCACAAGGAGCAGTGCTGAGGCGTCTGAGGGAGCGGCCTGTCCATGTGGCAGCTTTTCAGAAGGTTGAAGTATCTGGAAGGCAGACATGCAGTGTCTCTGTGCTGTACTTAATTTTAGAAACTTCTTAATTTTAATGTGTTGTCCATGGCACAAAAGAAATTTTCACTGGGAGCCTTCTGCGGTGTTTGAGGTAACAACTTTTATGTTACTAGAATCCCTTAACAACAGGCCAGCAGGAACGATTCCCTCTGTCCTGAAGATTTTCTTTGGCTTTCACAGTCTTCAAAGCACTTTACAGCATGGCGAGACAATATTGAATTTCCATGTTAAGATCTATACCCATAATTTAACATTTTTCTTTTTAATTGTATAGTAACACTGCACTGTTATTCAAATACATAGAAAAACCTGAGGATCACTGCAATTCCAAATGCTTGAGATGAGTAAAACGATAGATTTTTCAGCAGCCTTTCTATGACCTTGCTGTTTCTCTTCCTTTTCTAAATTAAAGAAAAAGGAGAATTTTGTTTGTTTGTTGCTTAATTCAATTTTCTCAGAGTTTTAGGTAGTATTTTCTTTCCTAGTTTCTAAAAGAAATAGGACCAAGTCTTTTGCCATTGCTCCTCAGACAGTGTTTATTCCTAGGAAACATGCGCATATACTCTCCCCAAGGCTGTGCCCACAGGCCCTGGATATTGCCCAACAGATGCCAGGCTGGGAAACAGGAGTCCACGAACTTGAATTTGAATCTGGAGCTAGAGTTGAATAAATGGAAGCCTTAAATTCAGATCAAACTATTTGTTCCACAGAATTATACTTCCTTGTCCTTTTTCACATTGTGCTTTTAAGACACCTGTCAATGACAGGTTTTAACCACATTATTTGTATCTCAACAAAATTTTCTAAAATGCCTAAATACTATTTTTTGAGACACCTAATGTTTCTCCTCTAATATAGCCACATCTGCACCTTAATTGACTCACTGATGAAAGATCATTTGAAAACATATGTGTAGTCGTGCATGTGTGTGTGAATGTATGAAATCAGCCTATCACTTTTTCCTTCTGAAATGTAAGCCGAAAAACTATGTTGAAGTTTGTGGTGGACCTAATGTAGTCAACTTGAGCCAGAACGCCCAGCCGGACTGAGTTGGTGTGATGCTGAACGTATGAGATCCACCTGAGGGTTGTTGCTGATGCAACATAAGACAGAGTGGGAGTCGTAGCTAGTTGGCAGGCTGTTTCCCAGGAGAAGCTCTGCTGCGGCTGGTTCTCCCGAAAGGAACTCGGCTGTCCTCGTCAAGGAAGGAGCTCGGGGCTTTGCTGTCGTCGAGGATGACTGCTGTTGCTTCAAGGGGAACTCTGGTTGTCATCTCTGCTGCAAGCATCGTGTCCTGGTTCCAGTGAGGATTTCTTCAGCTATCATGTGCAGACATGGACATACATGGGACAGTGCTGTGGGCTCCCAGCCCTCAATTGGATCTTTTGGGTCTCCAGGCCCTAGATGGACATTCGGCACTTCCTGCATTTGGCTTGTGGGTGAATATTGTGACTTATGAATGTCCTCTATTAAATCTGCTCTCTTACAGCCATTGGTTCTAGAAAATCTAAGACAAAGTTTTAGACTTCCAAATTAGCAGAAGCTATCTTTGATTCACCCAGAGCCATGGAGGATTACAAGCCGGTAAAGAAGAGCAACATTCGGGCTAAATCTAATCAACTGCCATTATTTAGACACTGTCTTTTCATTTTCATAGTCTATATTACCAGGCTATTCATGGTAAACTGGAGAAAGGATGTGCTATGGAAGACCTGCAAATTAAGAGACAGTGCCCAGATGAAGTTCCAGTTAATATTGCTTGATGGACATATTTGTAGGACATATACCCGTAAGACTTTTCTTATAAGGACATAGAAACAATTCAGGTAGTTCTTAGAAGGATTCAATTTTCCCTTACCAGAGAAGATTACTGCATTACTCTTCATAGCATTAAAAAAAAATCCATACATGATGCATTAATTTTAATTTTGAAACTTATGTAAAACAGTTCACACAAATTAGTGCTGTATATTTCACTTGATCTTAGCCAAAAGGCCGAGAAGTGATAGTACCTTATATTTCATTCCTATAAATTGTCTGTTGGTGGAGAAAGTTTTGATAACTTTTTTGAGTGTTTTTTGTTTGTTTTGTTTTGTGTGTGTGTGTGCGTGTTTGTGCGTGTGTATTTTTTTTTCTTTGAACATTGCTTGGAGCCTTTTAAAAATACGCCAGTGTGACAGTTAAACTGAATTTCCAACTTAATTGGTTTGAGAGCCACCCAGGGCTTCGTGAAGCACTCTTCTGGATCTGGGTGAGTCACAGAGGCCCGGCCTTGTGCACTGTGTAGTCCTTGGCCTCTCCCTCTGTGGCACTGCTGCCTTCTCTCCCTCTAGACTGTCATGAGCTATGCAGCTTTTCTCGGCTGTGTCCTTCCACCATGGTATTTCTGCCTTGGAATGAAACCTCTGAAATCAGGAACAAAAATAAGTCCTTCCTCCTCTAAATTTTGTACATTGGTTTTTTGGTCCCAGCTAACTAGTATAGTCAGAGTATAGAAGCTTCCTTGCTTGTAGCATTTTGATGGTTTCTCATAACAATTATAACAAACTACCTTATTAGGACCCTGCATGGTCTTGGCCGTCTGCCTCCTTCTCTAAGCTTTGATTCACTTTTCAGGCACAGAGCCCGGGGTGACCATAGGATGCCGCAGCAAAGAGGAGTCTGGTTTACCTGGGGAATGAAAAGGGGTCCGGTGTGGCTACAGCTGGCAAAATTCCCTGGTTCATCTAGTTTCTCCCCTCATGAGATTTATTCCTATTTTAGGACTTGTGCTTTGTTCTTTGATGGAGAAACACCCTGCCCTCCAATTTGTGTATGGCTGTGTTTTTCCTCACTTCAACTCTAGGTAGTTATCTTCAAGGAGCCCTTTTGACTATGCTCTCTGAAAAATTTATCCTCTGCTCTTAACTTTCAATTTCTTTTTATTTTCTTTATACTATGTACCATCAATAATTCTTTTTCTTGACCTACTTTTCTGTTCTTGTTCCTCCTTGCCCATCCCATGTCATTCATTGCCAGCAGTGTAAACTCAGGAGAGTAAGGCCATTGTCTGTTTTGTTCACTGTATCTTCAGTACCTAGAACAGTGTGGTATGACATACTGTATGTACTCAGTAATTGTTTGTTGACTAAGTTAACAATTAATGGATAATTGAATGATAAAAATGTGAGTAAGTGCCTATTCATGAAGAGGGAAATTTGCTTTCTTGGGTTAGAATAGCTAAGAAAAACAGTTACAAATGTATAGAGCTCAGTTCTGCTGTTTGTTCTACTATGTCTTTTCATGTATTTCTGCGTGTATTTGTTAACCAGAGTGTGAGTCTTTTTTTGGGCGAGGGCGTGTTGCTGTGATCTAACTCTGGGCTTTGCACTTGCTGGGCAAGTGCTCTGCCCTTGAACTAAATCCCCAACCCCAGTGTGTGATTCGTAATCTGTAAGGAGGTATGTAAAGTTCATGGAGAAAGATAGATGAACTATCAGTAAAATGCCAGAGATCAGTTTTAGAACTGTGTTTCCCACAAGTAGACTCTACCTTTGAATATACTTCCTTATGTGTGTAATTTTGAGGGAATATTATAGAGCATGCTAACAGTTTAACAGCATTGCAAAATTCAGAGTAGTATTTGCTAAAAAAGAGGGCTTGTACCAGAAGAAAACAAAAATTTTTCTTCATAGTTTTACCCATCTTGCAAATACCTTTCAGTTTTGCTCATTTTATTTTTAGTTCACATGGAAAAAGATAGAAAAATAAGGAAAAAAGATTGTAGGAAAAAAATTGATGTTTGAAAAACAAATTGTATTTTTCTAAGAAAGGTAAAATTGTGCTTGATTTCAGGTAATGCTTTATAACAATTATTTCACCTATACTATAGATAATAAGAAAAACAGTAAAGTCGTAGATATAAAGTTTTAATGATTTCTCTATGGATAGGTCTGTAGTTAGGATTGGACATCCCAACATCATAATTGATGTATTTAGTTTATTTTGTTGAATGTTCTTATCTGTAAGGCATTGGTAGAGATACATCACGTCTACAGTATCAGTGACTTAAGCCAAGATTCCTGTTCTCTAGGGCTTACATTCTAGGTGAAGTATTGTGTTTATTATGTCTTTTGCTTCCAGCCTGCTCTGTAGCATTAAACTTTTCTCTGTTGATAAAGTGTAACTTAATGGATTAATAGATAAAATTTTTGTTCCTTCAAAATAATTGAATTACTTTTGCTACATTTAGCTACATAGTGTTCTTTTACAGTCCTACAGTAACTAACTGTACTGACATGATATCAGTTTGTTTTGTTTGGTTTGTTTGTTTTATGAGACAAGGTCTAGCTCTGCAGTTCTGGCTGGCCTTGAATTTACTGTTTGGTCCAGGCTAGCCACAAACTTGTGGCAATCCTCCCGCCTCAGCCCTCCTCATACTGGGATTATAGTACTGTGCCACCATGCCAGATAATATCAATATTCTGGAGACCATTTGGTTTTGAAGCACACATAGGCCTTGCGAATCTGTACAGGTGGTTTAATTTGGTGAGGGTGAAGTCAGTTCTGTAACAGCTGGGCTGTTTCAAGGAATTTTCTCTTCACAGAATGCTGTGATTATTCTGATACAAATGTCTTTATCATTCTTTAATTTTATAAATCCACCAGTATTATACTTTACCAAAATTAGAGATTGGTATTATCTAGTCACAGTTTAGGAGGATTAACTCTTGGTGCCTTATGTAAACTAATCATTATGGAATCTTTAGAAGATACCTATTTTATAAATTGAGGGGTAAAGCAATCCCTTACATTTTTATTAAATGTCAGACAAAACTTTATTTTCCTTTACTAATTTACCAGTAATTCTGCAGCTTCTTAGTAATGACTATAGCATTGTCAGTCTTCTCTTGCAAAAGAGAGTTGATTATCTGAAAATCTGAAATTTATCCATTGATTTAAAAATACTTTCTTTTTTAACTATATGTCTATTTATTTAGCATCTTAATGCTTGTTGTTTCCAACTGAATAAGTCTATTTTCAAAACAGATTAAGAGATTTGACTGTTTTTCTTGGTGAATGTGCAAATGGTCTGTTTTCTATAAGATGCGTCTGTTTCAACTTACTTTTCTGATTATAAGTAATGTTTATTATCCACATAGACATTTAAAAATGGAGTATTTGCTAAAGAGTTCATATATGTGTATATAGTTGAGTGCATATTTTAAGATGATTTCGGATTTATAAATACCATGTAAGACCATGTTAGTATAACATAAATAAACCTTAAAAGAGGAAAAGAAAGATGATTATAGTATTCTGAAGATCTTCAGTAAGGAAGTGAGTGAGTGGAATACCTTCAGATGCCAAATTGACTTTCTTTAGAGCAGAGATATGTTCTTTATATTTAACTTCCAGCATTTACACTGTCCAGTTAAGTTTGTCCACTCTTGAGAGTCTGACTTACACCTTTTCACATTAAGGCACTAACTTTCTGGTTGGGGGGCAGATATTTTATGTTCAGAGTTGTTCAGAATTTCCATCTGCTTTTACTTGACTTGTGGTCTTGAAGATCATGCTTGGCCCATGGGATATTACAGTGTGCCGAGAGGATGTGGAGTTTTGTCAGCCAGTGAAATATGTCTGGCTTTTTTTTTTTTTCTTTCTTTTTTTTTTCAGCAGTTTTCATTTGCTTCTCGTCCTGTGTGGTCCTCACTGAAATGAACTTATATTTAACAGAACTACTCTCTTTATCATTTTCTATGACTTGGCCTTTTTAAAGGAGAAGGTGTGTGGAAGAAATATCTGAGCCAAAAAATGTGGATTATTTGGCAATAGGGAATGGTAAAAATGAAAGCTTAAAGTAATGAGTTATACATGCCTATATATCTATATCTATACCTGTCTGTATATGTGATTTCACTGTTTACAAATGTATATTCCATAATGCAGAAGGTGTCATATTTCAGATACGTACAACTATCAGAAAAGTCACATGCTAATTTTAGACTTGAGATTTTGTCTGATCCAGATGATTTTCATGCTTGTTTTTAGGCACTACTGCAGTCTTCAGTTAAGCAGCAAGTAGAAGCTATTGAGAAACAGTACCTCTCTGCGATTGAGAAACAGGCATGCAAGTGTGAGGAGCTGCTGAACACTCAGGTAATCAAAGTGCACGTCCATTATATGTCTGTACTTTTCTTCTGACTCCTCTCCTCTGAGAGCTGCATAACTGTTTATTCAGTTTCATGCCATTTACTTTTCTTCGTGTATTTTGGATAAAAAGATTTGCTTATTTAAACTTAGGGTTTGAGAATTTTATGATACACCCAAAATGCTAGTAAAGTCCTAAAATATATGAGTCTTTCTCAAATTAATGATTATTCTTATGTTAACTTCCGGGTTATAATAATATTCATCTAAATAACTTTCAGTGACCTAAGTTTAATAAATAACATTTGATAGATAACATGCTATATTAAATTTATCTTTAAATGATATATAAAAATTTTAAATTGGTACGTATTAATTGGGTAAAAAGCTTTTGTGCTTGAGTTACCTTTTGTTTTATGTAGACATTAGCTTCTATTTGAATTTTTCCATTTTTTTTCTTTTTTGGTTTAGTGTCTTAAGTGGCTTAAATTATTAACTGCTTTACCTGAAAAGGAGTTATGAATGTATCATAGTATAAATTATGTAATGTAAGAAGACTCTTGCAATTCTTTTCAATAGTAAAAAACCCGGATAGTGAAAATATAATCAACTTTATTTAAATAGTATGTTATAAAGAATGGCAAGAAAGTTAACTACAATTTAATAAACAAAATCAAGTATAGAATTTAAATGGAGATTTGTAAATATGCTACCTCATCCTCAAGATGATCAGTTCTATTAAATATTTTTCAATGCTCTTTCACTAAATTGCTTGGAAGAAGGAATTTTATAAATTTCATGTAACAATTATACTCTTTTAGGTGGTAAATACCAGAGTGTAAAGTTATGAAGTGTATAACTTTATACATGAACAACATGAATCACAGAATTAAAGTCAAAGAACTTTGAAACCGCATAAGGCACAAATGACCGAAGTAGGAAGAGTTATGCCATCTGGCTTCAGCAGCAAAAGTTTATATTTTACTCATGTTATATATACTTTGAGGGTTGTCTTGGGGTTCTGTTTCATGTCCTTATCCTAGAAACTATACTGAGAGTGAATTCTCTATGTGGAATATCATGTGTTATCATTGAAAAGTGAACTAAAGTTCTGTTGGATTTTATATCAGCAACTAAATACTCTGGCCAGAAATTGACATTTGCAATTCCAATTTTTTTTTTTTTTTTTGGTGCCGGGGATCGAACTCAGGGCCTTGTGCTTGCAAGGCAAGCACTCTAACCACTGAGCTAAATCCCCAGCCCCAATTCCAATTTTTTATCCACATTGGTCCCGCCTAGTCATTGTGGAAGCAGGTAGTGGGAGGCTCTGGAACTTGAAGGAAGAGAGCAGGATATATATTTGAAGAACAGCACTAATACACCATGTTCTGATATTTGGGTCACCAGTTGTTCACTCTGTATTTCACAGGCAGATTTACATATCCTGCCATCCTAGGAGAAAATCTCAAACTTTTATCTTGCCTCTACCTCAAACTCAGAAGTCCAGGATCTCTGATGGGAGAGAGTTGACTTGTGTAATTTCTACATTATCAGGTCCAGATGTATGGTCTCTTTTGACCTGAAGAACTAGAAACTAAAATATATTGTCTACATCCAACATATCTGATATATAATGGTGGAATAAAGGTGGGGTACTTACTATAAACACTCTCAATACGAAAGATGAGGAATTGAAGACTCACACATATCCTTAGGATGTAGCAGTGATAGAAGTGTTGCCCTTGAGGTAAGGAATGCTCCATCACTGATGATGATTCCTTTTTCATGGTTTGGGGACAGAGTCCCTACTACGTTGTTCTTGGGTTTTGTAGGTTTTTCATTTTTCAGTCATTTTGTTTGCTACATTCAGCGCAGATATTGACAAATCAGTTTTTGAGATCACTTGAAACTTGAAGTAAATCAATATTATTTAATGCCAGCAGCAAAAAAAAAAAAATGTTTTTGATCTAAATGTAGTATAATGGAGAAGCGTGTACCTGGGGTCAGTGAATTATCCCTGGCCTGGCTCTGTTACTTAACTATGTTAATCGAAACAATTCCTTCAACGTCTCTGTACCTGATTTTTCTCATTTGCAAATTGGATAAAGAGGTAATTCCTCTCTCAAAAGATTGTTCTGTGTATTATATGACTTCAGACTTGCATAGTGGTTATGACAGAGCCTGACACATTCTAGATGCTCAGTTAATATTGGCTGCATTATTATCTCCTGGTCAAGACTGTGTAACTGCTTTCCTAGTTTCTAATCTACTGAAAAATGGCTATTTTTCTGATAGTTCATATTTTGCCTTGTGACTAATTTCAAGTAACCTTTACATTTTCAGACATTTATTGAGAGACCATTACTGTTTGAATACTAGAACAACCTTTTATCTCTGTATATTGTTTTAACTTAGAACACTTTTGACACCAAATGTGTGGCGATTTTCCACACCAAAGGCCAGTTCTCCAACTCTTTGTATGCCAACCTGGTGTCCTACAATTTAATTCAGTTTTCACACTAACTACCTGGAGTTAGTGTAATTCCACAAGTTTAAGCAGAAAGTCCCAGACAATTGCCTGTTGGTACCCATACTTCTGTTTGACCTGGCTACAAAGTTAGGGATTCCATAATTGCCTCCCCTTCGGGTTTGATAATTTTCAAAAATGGCTTATGGAACTCAAGGAAATACATTTACTGGTTTATTATAAAGGATAAAACTCAGAAACAGCTTGAGAAAATAAATACATGGGACACATTGTGGTAAGAAAGGGGCATGTAGGACTTCCATGCTCTCTACAGATGTGCTACTTCTGCATACTTCAATGTATTCAACAACTTGAACACTTTCAGAACCCCTTCATGTAGGGGTTTTATGGAGGCTGTATTACATACACACGATTGATTAACATACTGGACATCGGTGGTTAGCTCAGCCCTGGCCCCTCCATTTGTGCATGTAGATGGGAAAGCTGAAAGTTCCAGTCCTCTATTCGTGCCTTAGTCTTTCTGGTGAGGACCTTCCATTCTGATCCTGAAGCTGTCTACTAGTCATCTTTTTTCTTTTTTGGCAGCACTGGGGATTGAACCCAGGGCCTTGCACATGTTAGACACTCTACCACTGAGCTACATCCCCAGCCCTGTTTAATCTGTATTATGGTTTTATATAAAATAAATTATGTAGTTTATACCCTTTTGTGTCTGCATGCTTTGGTTCAGCATAATGTGTTTTGAAACTGATCTATGTGGTTCTATGTATTACTGATTTATGCCTTTCAGTTGCTGAATAGTTTTTTATTGTATGATTGTACAGCGTTTAGTTTATTTATTCATTTATTGTTAAATATTTAGATTGCTTAAAATTTGGGGCTTCTGTGAATATTTGCATAAAATATGTATGTGATCTGTGTTTTTTCATTTGTAAATACTTACGTATGGAATTGCTGGATCATATAGTAAAGATATATTTAACTTTTTAACCATCTTATGAATTGTTTTTCAGAATTGTTTTGAGTTGTTATTCCAGTTTACATTCTTGCCAGTATATGAATATTGTCTTGATTTGTTCTTCCAGTACTTGGTGTTGTGAGGCTTTTTTATTTCAGCCATTTTTTTGTGTGTATGTGTGGGGGGGGTTGTTTTGATGGTTAGCATCTTTTCACATCCTTACTTGCCATTGATATATTTTTCTTTCATGCAATATATATGCAGATATTTTGCTTATTTTATTATATAATCTGTCTTTATTTTTAATATATGTATTATGAGTATTCTATCATAGCTTATGACCTCCTTTTCATTTTCTTTATGGTATCTTCAGATAAAATCTTTCAATATTTTATAAATTCAAATTTATGATTTTTTTTAATGTATCATGCATTTAACACTAATAAATTTTTGCATAATTATAGCTCTCAAAATTTTTTCTTGTATTTTCTTGCAGGACTTTTATATATTTTCATAGATTAAGTATGTGATAATTAATTTGGGATCATGATGTGATAATACAGTCAGAGTTCTTTCTTTACCACACATGGATACCAATTTATTCTACCCCTGCTTGTAGGAAAGAGCAACCTTTTCTTCATTGTGTCACCTAATAGCTTTGGAGAAAGTCACATGAGCACAGCTTTCTTGACTTTAATCTGGTATTTCTCAGCCTTTTCCTTACCTGTTGTTACTGGGCTGGATCCCTCCTAGTTGTAAGGTACCACTCTGTGAGTTACAAGACACATTCCAGCATCCGCTCATATCTGCCCACTAGATGCCATTGGTACCTTCTCAGTCAGGACAGCTAGAAATGTTTGTGGATGTCACTAAGACCTTGACAATGTTTAGTCTTCCTACCCTTGAACATGTAATATCTTTCCATTTATAGTAATTCTTTTATTTCATTCATCATATTGTTGTAGTTTTCCTCATGTTGGTCTTTATATATTTTGGTAGATTTATAACTAGATGTTTCATTTTAGGTGGTGTTTGCCTGTAATCCTAACTCTCTATGAGGCTGAGGCAGGAAGATTGCCCAGGAAGGTTTGAGGCCAGGCTGGGCAGCTGGGTTATATAACTCTGTACAAAGTCCCTGGGTCCAATCCCTGGTACCACCACCACCACACACACACAAAAAGTGGATACTAACATAAATATTAATATGTTTTTAATTTCAAATTCTGTTTGTTCATTGCTAATGTCTAAGAAAGTGATTGACTTGTTTATTGACCTTGCGTCATCTAACCTTTTCTGTAAGACCCTTTTATTTCCAGCCGGTATGCCTTTTCTTTTCTTTTCTTGTGTTTTGCGTTAGCCAGGACTTCTGGTACAATGTTAGAAGGCAATAATGAGGAGGGACATACTTGCCTTATTCCTGATCTTAGTGGAAAAGTTGTAGTTTCTTACCAAATATGGTGTTATTTGTAGATTTTTGTTAGGTTTTTTTTTTAAATCACATTAGAGGGCTTCTCTATTCCTAGTTTACTGAGGTTTTTCTCACAAATGAGGGTTCCGTTTTGTCAAATGCTTTGCATCTGTTGATATGATTATGTGATTTTTTTTTTCTTCCTTAGCTTATTAGTATGATGGATTATATTAGTGGATTTTCGAATACTGAACCTCACTTGCATATGTGGAATAGATGCCACCTTGTCATGGTGTACAATTCTTTTTCTCCATTGCTAGATTCAATTTGTTAAGGTTTTTTTTCAAGGATTTATGTATCTCTGTTCATGAGACAACTGATCTGTAGTGTCTTTTCCTGTTAATGTTTTTGTGTGGTGTTGATGCCAGGGTAATGCTGGCTTCATAAAATGAGTTAGGATGTATTCCTTCTGCTTCTGTTTTCTGGAAGGTTTTGTGGAGAACTGGTATAATTACTTCATTAAATGTTAGAATTTACCAGAGAAAACACCTGACCCCGTTGCTTTCCACTTAGTTTGTAGCATTGCCTTACTCTGTTAGGATGCTGTAATGGAACACTATAAACTTACATTCATAGGTTTTTCTACATTGGCATATTTTCTGAGCATAAAGACGTTGTTGCATTTTCCCTTTAAATTTTGATGCCTTTAGTTTATTTTTCTTATATTACTTGCTGTACTTCTAGTGCAGTGGGAAAATAGAAGGGTGAAAATGGATAGCTTAATTATGCTTTTTGCTTAATTATGTGAAGAAATAATTTAGTTTTTTATTACTAGGTATCATTTTAGCTATATCTATTCTTGTCAAAGCTGTTCATTAGGTTAAAATTTTTCTACTGTTAGATTTTGTTCCGAAGATACATGTTGGGTATTTTTTTCAAACAGATATATATGTATTTCTCTCACACACACATACACACACACACACACACACACACACACACACACTTATTTTATACTATTTCCTTACTGTGATGTTAAAATATGTGGAAACTTTGGTGATCTCTTTGGTCTTCATTTAGATGTTGGTTCTCTGTGTCTTCTTTGTTTTTTCTTGATTAGTCTGGTAGAGGCTTGTCAGTTTTCTAAAACTTTTTAAAGAGCCAGCTTTTTCTTTCAGTGATTTTCATTTTTTTATTTCTTCATAACGAATTTCTTCTCTTTCTTTTATTATTTAATTTCTCATGCTTAGCTTTTTCATTTGCATTTATTCTCATATCTTAAAGTGGAGAAAGATCATTGATCAAGATCTTTCTTTTTAAATGCAGGCATTTAATAGTAATATTTTCTGAGGACATTGTTGGCTGTATCCTTACATTTTCAGGCATCATGCTTTCATTTTCAATTAAAAATACAGTATTTTAATTCACCCTTTGATTTTTTTCTTTGCCAATATAAATAACCATCCAAATATTTTTATATTTCCCACATGTATTTCTTTTATTGATTCTAATCTCATTCTGATGTACACAAAGAACGTACTTCATGTGTCTTCAGTATATTTTGATCTTTGTTTTATGGGCTAGAATATGATTTGTTTTGGTAAATAATCTTTGTCTACTTGAAAAGTATGTACATTCTGCTCTTTATGGGGTTTTAAAAAATAAATGTCATGTAGGTTTTTGGTTATCTTGTTCAGGTCTTTTACATTGTGACCGATTTCCTGTTTGCTTGGCCAGTCATGGAGACTCTGACTATACATAGGGATATAGCTAGTTCTTCAACATGTTGTATCAGGATTTAATCTTTTTCCTTTTTTTTTCTTTTTATAAAAATTTTGGTGCCTATCCAGTTATAATATTGTCCTCCTTATACATGTAGTTGTTTCTTTACCACTGTGACTGTGCTCTTCCTTTCCTCTGATCATACTGTCTGCTATGAAACCTGTATGTGTCACATTAAAATAAGTTCTTCACCTTCACTTTTTATTGTTAATATGATGTATTTATCCCTATCCTTTTACTTTGGACTTATTTGTGTCTTTATGTTTAAAATATGTATACTATAGGAAGCATAGATGTTTTCTGATTTTTTAAATTCAATCCTACAGTTGATGATTATCTAATTGTTTTTTAAGCCCTTTGTATTTATTGTAATTACTGATATTTTTGGCTTTAAAGTATCGTTGTGCTCACCTGATCGCCTGCCTCTATTTGTTTACTTTTGAATTGAGTATTATAGTGATATAATTTTATGGTTTTTGTTTGCTTGCTGTCTACAGGTTTTTTTTTTTTTAATTTTAGCATTTGTTTTAAAGAGACATTGGCAAATTTTTGTTTTTAAAGGCTTAAGTAGTAAATGTTTTAGGCTGTCTGTTGCAGTGTAACAGCTTTTTTCTTTTTCTTCATTTTGATTCTTTGTGATTTCCTTGTATACCTTAGTACCTTCATTTTTAATATGTATATCAGGTGATTCTTGTCAGGGAATTTTGAGAAACACTACTTTAATATTGCTCATGTCCAGCAACTCTCATTCGTAATATTTTACTCTTCAAGTTTCAGGAACTTGAAAGACTCTCTTTTCTTCATTTGTTTATATCTTTAGCTGTAATTTAAAGAGATAGGTTAGAGGAAAATGCATGTGAATTTTTTAATCTTTTTAAGTCAGGAAACTACATGATGGCTTGTATTCTTTATTTGAATTTGTGCAACAATCTAGTTTCCTCATGCCTCTTTTAAAAAATCTTTTATTAGGGTTAATTGTATAGTCCTCCCATGTACTATGTGAGGAGTCAATGAAAATCCTTGGAAAATACAGTAATGTTCAATAACTAGTGTCTCTAGTTATGTGGGCAAATATTTTAATTATCTTCTTTTTGTAACGTTTATACAAAGGATATCTATTCTCTTGAAATAAAAGAAAAATCCACAAATACATTATTACAGCCTCTTAAGATTGTATTTTTTAAAAAATTCGTATATATTGTATCTAGTTGCTATTATTATTTGGCAGTTTTGTTTTTTATTTTTCTTTTTATTAGTAAAAAGACATTCATTATGGGAGAATTGATACATATAACATGTTGCGTCTTGATCCATCTTAACTCCCTCCCACCCACCATCACTGCTCATCCCCAGATCGCCTTCCCATCCTTTCGGAAAACCACTTCTTTGATTCATTGATCCTTTGTATTACTTTTTTATTAATTCCTGCTTTTGTTTTTGTAATTTCTTTTCTTTTAGTTTCAGATTGGATTTTTCTTGTTTTTCCTGGCACCTTGAAATGTATCAGTAGGTTATTTGCTGGGGGTTGCTCTATTCTTTGTGTATGCATGCACAGCTGTAACCTTCCCTCTGAGAGCTGCCATAGGTTTTGGTATTTTGTGCTTCTGTTGCCATTAGATGCTAGGAACTTCTTTCTTGATTTCTTCTGTGATCCAGTGAGTTTCTTAATATATCATTTAATCTCTCTTTGTTAGTGTACTTTCTGTGGCGTCTTTTGCTGTTGATTTCTAGCTTCATTCTGCTATGGTCCAGCAGTGTTCAGGGGGTTATTTCAATTTTTTGTTTTTATTGAAGTCTGTGATTTATGGCCTAAGATATGGTCTATTTTGAAAAAAGTTCTATGTGCTGCTAAGAGAGATCTATATTTTGTTGTTGAGTGAAACACTCTGTGGGTGTCTGTGAAGTCCATTTGTTCAAGGCTGTGGTTTAACTTGATATGTTTTTGTTGATTTTTTGGTCTGGTTTACCTGTCTAATTGTGAGAGTGAAGTGTTGAAACCTTGCATTGTGATTGTATTACTGTCTTGTCCTTTTACACCCAGTCCTTTTTGTTTTATGAAGTTGGACATGCCAACACTTGATGTGTAGATATTTATAATTGTCCTCTTCCTGCTAAATTTTTCATTTACCAGTATGTGATGGCCATCTTTCTTTCTACTAATCAGTTTTGGCTTGAAGATTGCTATGTCTAAAAATAAAATAGCTATTCCTGCCTGTTTTGAGGTGTTGGTTGAATGGCATATGTTTTCCATCCTTCCACTTTCACTCTGTGTACCTCTTTGTGGATGAGGTGTTTCCTGTAGGCAATTTATGATTGTTACATTTTGTTTTTATGATCCAATCTGCCAGCCTGTGTCTTTTGATTTGGAAGTTGAGACCATTGATAATTGAGAGTTATTATTGTAAGGTGTCTATTGAATACTGTCATTACATTATTTCTCCAGTATTTATTCCTTTTTCTGTTGTTCTTTGTCTTGTTGTTGTTGTTTAACTGTTCTCTCAGTTAGATGTGTACTTTCCTTTGGATTTTTTGATGCTGGTGGCTTCCCTGTCTCTCCCTGGAGTTCCTTTAAGAGTGCTCTTCAATGCTGATTTAGTAGTTGTGTATTCTGTAGGATTTCTTTGTCATTGAAAGTCTTCACTTCTCCATCAATTTTGGAGGCTAATTTTACAGGGTATAAGAGGCTGGGTTGACTTTTTTTTTGGTGCCAGGGATCGAACTCAGGGCCTTGTGCTTGCTAGGCAAGTGCTCTACCACTGAGCTACATCCCCACCCCATGAAGGAGGGGCTTGAAAAACTTGAAAAACTTTCTGAGCTCTGCTGGCCTTTAACAATTTGTGCTGAGAAATCTGCTATAATTCTGATAGCTTTGTCTTTATAGATTACTGTTTGCTTTTCCTCTAACAGCTTTTAGTATTCTCTCATTTTGTTAAATTTCTGGAATTTTGATTATGATGTATCATGGAGAAGTTCTTTTCTGTTCCTGGCTATATGGGATTCTGTATGCCTCTTACAGCTGAATATTGAATTCTTTCCTGAGATTTGGAAAGTTTTCTGCTATGAGTCACTTCGTGGCTGTTGCATCCAGCTTGTATGGCATCTTGCTTTTAGGGTATCGTTGAGTTTATGATCTGATACATCCACCCTGTCTACAGTGCTTTTCATGGAGTTTTTCATATCATGTATTTCTGCTTGCTTTGTTTTCATACTTTATAATTCTTTATTGAAGTGTTCATTTGTATCTTGTCTTGTGTAACTCATTTCATTGCTAGTCTTTTCTTTAAGCTTACTGAACATTTTTTTTTTTTTTGTGCCGGGGATTGAACTCGGGTCCTTGTGCTTGCAAGGCAAGCACTTTAACCACTGAGCTAAATCCTCAGCCCCTTAGCTTATTGAACATTTTATTGGGTGAAATCTTTTTTCTGCTTTTAAGTCATCTTTGAGCTCATTAACATATTCCTTTGCTTATGTTTCTTCTTGTATCTCTTCAAATATTTTGAACATTTGATTTTTAAAAAGTTCTTTGCTTGGGGGTTGGGGATTTAGTTCAAGTGGTAGAGTGCTTGCCTAGCAATTGCAAGGCCCTGAGTTCAATCCCAGCACCCAAAACAAAAAAATTTCTTTGCTTGTAGATTCCTGTGTGTCATTGTCTGTGAGATCAGCTTTGGGGGTGTTAAAGCTTTTGGGGTCATCTTCTTTCCTGGCTTTCTCATGTTTCTATGGTTTTTGCACTGTAGGTCGGGGATCAGTTAGAGAACCTCTGTCAGTACTGTGGAGATCTCTTCAGTTAGGTTTGTCTGCAGTACGTGTCCTTGGGCTTGGATATGTTTTGGTGTTTGTACCCCTCCTCACCCTATTCCTTGTAATATTTGAGGGTTATCCTAGTGTCCCACCTTCTTCTGGGACTTGATTGCCAGCACCACTCAGAGAGGAAAAGATGAATTGCAGTAATATTGATGACACAGTGACAAACCAGATATTGGCATAAAGTAAAAACCAATTAAAAGCAACAATTATGTTACCATTAACAGTAGAAATCAGCAATAATAACAATGACAAACCAATACTAACATACCATAATTGTCAGTAATAGCTATGACTGTACTATTTTTAGCAATAGACAAGAGAACTGCAAGTAATGTAGCTACAAAGAGTTAAACTTCTCGGGGTCTGTGCTTAGTCTGCCGCCTCTCAGTGACTGTCTCTTTGGACGTGTCCCACCCAGTCACTGTGGTAGGGTGACCCCATAGGCCCCAAAGTGTGATCATTCTCTCTTCCTGGAGTAGTAGCTCAGTCTTAAACAAAATCCCGAAGTAGCTTTTCTTTATATTATTCCTGAAGTATGGTGTCTCCTGAAAGCAGAGCATAGGAAAGCCAAAAGTCACCTCTTCCCTCCCACAGACAGGAAAGTTAACCACTGAAGATAACGTAGACTGTATTGGTCTAGAGATGGTACCAGTGGAGTCTGCATTAACAAGTGTTACTGAGGGGCCTTTACCTGCCGTTTATCTGCCTTTCCACAAGTGCTCACCCAGAGGCTCAAAATTATTTCCTTTGTCTTGTCACTGTCCTAAAAACTTGTTTTTCCTTTTTGAAGATGCTATCCCAGCTGGAAATCAAACTGCCTCTTTAAGAGCTACTAATTTCCCAGCTACTTTGCTATGAAACACACATGTTAATAAACTTGTGTTTGTTTTTCTCTTATCAAACTCTTTGCTACAGGGTCTCTCCAGCTCAGCAGGCAGAGGGACAAACACCCTTCTGTTCTGCAGTTGTTACTGTTCGTTGACCTTCATATTTTCAATTATGTTGGTACATTTTGCTGCTTCTTTTCTTCCTCGGGTGTTCAAATTCTTCCTTATATTAGAGTATTCATGAGTTGTAAAGTTCAAACTTTATTAATACCTGTATTTTCAGAATATGTTTGGTGTACTGTTACTTGATAAATGTAGCAGTGCTGTATGAAATTTAGTAGCACTCATTTGCTCCCAAAGACACTCTTCATTATCTGTGTATCTCTGTCATTGCTTATGAGATATCTAATATTGATTTCACGGTGTCTTAGAGACAATCTGTCTCTTCTGTATCATGTTTCTAATAGTTTTTGTTAATATTTATTAATATCCTTGATAATCTACAATTTGCCTCTTAGGATTTTATACTTTATTTTAGAATTGATTTTTAGACATCCTGCTATGGCATGGCAGTGATAGCTAAGTGCTCACACAAATTTGTTCTTGTGCATGATCAGTGTAAAGTTGTCACTTCCAAGTTGTGGTGCCCTGTGAGCCTTTTCTTTGGCTTCTCTTTGGGTAACCGTAGTTCAGAAAAGCCTGGTTTTGCCTCTGTGTCCCATGAAACACCTGTCAAATAAAGCAAGTGATATGCAATAATGCTTTTTACATTCAGAAGCTTAGTTTATATTATTATTTTCCTGAGCAGTAAGCAGTAGCTGAGTAGCTTAGTTTTCCCCAGTGCTTACTGAGTGGATGTGGCCTGTACCTCTTATCTGCAGGATGCTAAGTGCTCTCTCTGCTCTCTCTCCTGTCTGTAGAAAGCATTGGCAGGTACATGGGTGGAGGAGACTGGGTCTGCAGACTTCCCCACAGAGTGAATCTGTCATTCAGAACATTTCCATGGGTAAGAAAGACAATTAACATATATTAAGTCACAGTCACAAAAGTTTTGGGATTTGCTCGTTGATCACACCTGGCACCTTGGTGTGTTTTAATACATCAGGGCTTGTCAGTAGGTATCCAGAGTTTAGCACAGGTTATGAAGATCCTTTCTCCATTGAATTGCTTTTATGTCAGTTGGGGCTTAAAAAAGTAATACTCCAAAACATGGTTCTTCGGTGTACTTTGAGCTGAAGGAGAACCAAGGTCATATTGATCTTCTCTGGCCTCTCTTTCTCTCCAAAGCTCACCAAGGCATGTTCTTTAGAGTTCCCCAGTCTTCATAAGGGCTGGATACTGAGAAAACTCATTCACAGGAATGATGACATGCGGTGCTGATGTCACCCCCAGAACCCAGGAGAGCTTTGTTCCACTGTGTCTGTTCTTTGGCTCCCTTCGTCTCCCTTATAAATAATTTACTTTTCCTGTAAACATTGATATAGCCTCCTTTCCTCACCTCTATAAGGAAGATATTTAAGTTTCATTGTCTGACCCTTCTTTGAGTTTTAAACTGTGTGATTCCTAGACACTTGGATGTTAATAAATTTATATGCATTTTCTACTGTTAAATTGTCTATTGTCAGTTGTGTTTCTGACTCAAATTATTGAAACTTCACAGAAAGTTATGTTTGGCTAACGTATCTTTGTTGACAATTAGCACATATGTAGTCTGTTTCTAGTTTGTTTACTCGGTCATTGCTCTCTGTCCTGATACCAATATAGTTTTGATTATTTAGCTTTACGGTAAATCTGGACAGCAGTGGTAAGTTCTTCAACTTTCTTCTTATGCAGAACTTCTTGTCTTGATCCTTCGTTGTTTGGTGTAATCATGAATGTTGGTGGTGATGCAGCTGTAAACCTGAAGTCCTGCCAGTCTTGTAAAGGTTTAGCTCGTAATACTGGATCATGAGGGTCAACAACCATGCTACTAGTTAATACATTTAATATATTATACCTTCTTATTATTAGACTATAACCCCTTAACTGGTATGTGGTCTCACTGTGACAGTTGCTCCTGCCTCCTGTGTTGACCACATCTCCTGATTGCAGCCTAGGCCCTGTTGAGTGTATTGTTGAGGTATGTGTAAGCACAGTCTCTGGTGTTTGCACAATGACAGAATGACCTAAGAATTTCTAAGAGTTGTATCCCTGCTGTTAGCTGATGCATGCCTATATAAACTTTAAAGTCAACTTGAGTTCTGAACTTAAATACCCATTGAATCTTCTAGTCTATGAATGATACATCTCTTATTTCTGCCTTCTTTGATTTCTTTTGTCAGCATGTGTTAGTCCATTTTCCCTTGCTAAAATATAATACCACAAACTGGGCACATTTTAACAAAAATATTTATGTTAGCCCAAAGGTTGGGAGGTCCAAAGCTGAGTCGCTGTAACTGGTAATGGCCTTCTTGCTGGCCGAGTGCCAAGGCCATTAAGGCCATCACACAGCAAGAGACTGAGTGTACACATGTGTCTCCTCTAGCCTGTCTCTCTCCTGTCTGTCTCCTAATACACCTGCATTAAAAAAAAGAATACACCTGCATTAATATTGGGTTCCATCCATGTTTATTTGATCCTAATACTAATCATCTCCCCAAGGCCTCACCTTTAAACACCATAATTGGATTAAATTTCTACCCTCTTGCTACCTCACAGAGGGGATTAAACTCCAACATGAATTTTAGAGGGATAAACCATAATTAAATCATAGCATGCAGCATATTGTAGTATTGCAGTGTAACAGTACAACATGGACGAGGAACATTGTTCCCAGTCTTGAAGGAAATTGTTCAGTCTTTCACCATTAATTTTTTTCTCCTGTAGTACCTAATTTGCAATTAATCCCTTTCAGTATATTTTTCATCTCAGATACTCCATTTTTCTAAAATTTTGATTTCATTATCTTAAACTTATCCCATATTTCATTAATATATGTATTATTTTACCTCCCTGAACACACAGAATATGATTATAACAGTTTTAATTAATTCTGTCTTCTGTGTAATTTCTGGTTCTATTTTGAATGAGTTCCTTTCTCCCTTTGGGTTATATTTTAATGTTTCTTTTCATGCCTGTGGATTTTTAATAGGGTTTCTATCTTATTGGGTACAGCATTCTTTAGCTTTTTTCCTGGGGTGTAATTGTTACTTAGTAACAGTGTGCTCCCCTGTTGCCTTTGTTTTCCTTTGTTGGTGAGAGCAGCAGCCCGCGTCTGGCTGGTGCTGCTGGCACTCTCAGTGCCTCGGAGACCTCTCCACTGTGGCGGCAGGCATGCTAATTATTCTTGGGCTTTTGTGGACTTTGAGTATTGTTACCTCTTCTTCTTCTGGGTGATGATTTTCCTCTGATGTTGGGTAATTTTTTCCACATTATACTTAGTCATACTGGGCTGAAGACTTGGGAAGGGACCTTCTGCAAATCTTTTACAATCTCTTTCTGTACAGCTTGCTTGGTTGCTGTTCTACTGTGCAGCCTTCTTGCTTTGGCTTCTCTATAACCTCCTCCTTGTTTTACCAGGTGCAGGGCACTGCCAGGCTCTGCCTTGCTTTCCCTTTACTACATTGAACCTCAAGCACCCTGAAGATGGTAATGCAGAGTTATTTCTAGAGCTTATTTTGTGCCATTGCCTGCTCTTTGGGCTTTTCTGGACTCCTGTTGTTCAGCGCCTGACAAATGTTGTTTTGTGGTTTTTGTTTTCTTATTTTTAAGTTATTTAAGGAGAAGGGTGAATCTGATATCTGTGAGTTACAAAGTTTTGATCAAGAGTGAAAGTAGATGTTGTCTTTTAAATGGGCAGTGGATTGACAAGATGAAAGGGTAAGGCCTAAGAAATATAAACAGAAAAGTATAAAACCTGAGAAACTGAAAAATTCAAGAAGACAAGAAGGTGAAGAGATCTCTAAGATTTTTAATGAATCATTTTCTTACCGTAAGTTTAACTTACTTTGACAAGCAATACTTTACAACTCTGTTATTTCTTGTTATCTATGACATCAGAAGTTTGGTGTGGACATTCGGACAGGTAAAAAAGAATAGCCACATACTCAGTGGCTAAAATGAAATATACTTTGTAACAAGCATTTTTGATAGTTCAGAAAATAAAGTACTACGTGAAGAATAATCTGAGGAACATGCTTATATTACAAAGAAAATTAGTGAAGGGATGAGAAACAGGAGAGAAAATGTGAAAGGCTACTTGATCATTGAGCTGTGATGTGAATAACAGTCATTTACAGAGAGGTAAAAAGGCAAGTGAAACAGGAGCAGCAGTAATGGACAGAAACAGCCAAAATCCAGAAAAAACAACCCTTTGAGAGAGAAGTTTCTAGAGTACCAACTATGTCTGCAAAGTGGATACCTAAGAAAATACTGTCACTTTTTGTTGAAATTAAAGCATGAGTTTATATTTACATATCTGTGCATACTTGAAGAAATAAGGGAAAAATCAACCTACACACTATGAAAGGGTCATTACAGAATGTCATAGATGTGTCAGAGCTTCCTTTAGACATAAAGCTCCAAGGAAATTGAAAACAACCTCTAGTTATAGTTGAAAGCAAAAGAGGTGTGACCTTTAATTGTTTATTTATATGCTCCCCTTGGCCCCCAGCTCCCCAAAGTTCTCCAATTACTAAGAAGTGAACAACCCAAAAAATCAATAAATAAAACTTTACCAGAAATGTAATTTGTAGTGATAAGTACTAGCAACCATTATCAACCTGGATAAAAGTAGTACAGTAAAAGTAACAAAATGTTAATCTATAAACCGAGATAAAATGATGGTGTTATAATTATTCTGAGACAGAAAAGAGTATTATATAATTACCTAAAATCAGCATAGTTTCAATTCAAAGTGTATAACTTATTAGCTATTGATTTTGGCCTCAATTTCCTCATCTCTTAAGATGATATGTACTCAAAATTATTATGTTTCCTTAGTCAAATATAATGTTCCTCAGCTGGAATATAACCACCAAGTATAATGTTGTCCTTTAGAAAAAGCTAAATAGTAGCTGTTGAAGTTATTATTGTATTACACAGATTAATACTGTAGTATTAATCTTTAATACTGTAATACTTTAATTTTTAAATGTAAAATTTTCTAAAGTAGTTCAAACTATTGGATTCTTGGAAAAGAAAGTAAGTGGTGAGACCATGAAAGGACTTACATTTTCTTTCATAAAATAAAAATACAGCTTTGGGCTGTTATTCACAGCAATATTTAGGTAAATATAACATAGCACGTGTTTACAGCTTTAATATGGCTGTGTGGAACTTAAAACATCTACCTTCAAAATAATTGCAAAAGAAAGGCAAATCAAGGTCTGATAGTATACGTAAAAGTAAAGTTACTAAATATTACAGCATTTAATGAGAAGTAACTGTATTTATAAATACATTATCTTATTTATCCAATCATTTATATGTTCTCAATTTGTTGAATATTTTATAAGCATAAGAAACATTTTTGCATGTTTTATACCAAATCTTGAAAATAAATCCTGGTGATATAACAATGGAAAGTCGTGTCTGTGTTGTTCAGAATGGAAAGCCAAAGTAATACCAGGTAATTGGAATGGAATAACAGGTATTGGGAACGAGAGGGTTAGTAGATGGTACTGTAGGAATCTTCAAGACTGTTTAGTCTCACGTTGTCCTACTACACTGGTACAGAAACAACAGGCAGGCCAACCAATAAAATTGTAAGTAATCTTATTTTCCTTACCCTATGAGAGTTTCAGATTAGATTGGATTTAAGAACAAAATCCAGTCGTTTACTATGTACAAAACACAATGATACAGGAAAACTTAAACAAATATTGCTTTGTCAATCTAATTCCAATAAAAAGTAAATAGAAGTCACTATCAACAAAGTATCTACTTTTGTCTCATGGGAATACTAGAAAAAATTGTTTAAAAGCCATTTCATAAGCCTATTTTTATTGATATAGATCAATTAATAATGGAGGATAACAACCAGGATCATTTACTTAAATATTACAACCAGTAATACCAATTCAGCACTTACCCTGTGCCACATAGTACAGTCAGCCCCTTCCAGGTGTTCCTGTGGTTAAAACTGCTTTATAAAAACACTGTTGTAGCAACATTCTTTATTTAGTGATTCAATAAAATTTAATAACGTGACCAACATCATACAGCTAATAGGTAATAAAATTTGGATTTGATTCCAGATCTGACTTCAAACTTTTTTTTTTTTTTTTTTGGTACCAGGGATCGAACTCAGAGCCTCATGCTTGCAAGGCAAACACTCTAACCACTAAGCTAAATCCCCGGCCCCTGACTTCAAACTTTAAAGCAAAATAGCATAAACACGAAGAAAATTTAATGAAAACTCAGTTGGGTATAATTAAACATAGCAATGTGTAATCATGTATCTTAGATAATATTAAAAAATAAATTTGTAATTTACTATTAATTTGAGTCCTGAATAAAGGTAGAAAAAATGTTAAGTGGTCACATGTAAGTAGTATAGGTCTTTAGTCCTATTGCGGAGAAACTTAATCATTTCCTCAGCAGTCTTCATATACTTTCCCCACCAGAACAGTGTGTATATCAGTAGAGTGCTAGTTTCACTATAAATTTTGAAAATCTGAAATGAAACTATTGGGTATTTCAGCATAATAATTTATAAGTAGAATACATGATAATGAAGTTTATCTTTGTCCAGTGCCTGGAGAAAGTTTATAAAATTTAAATGGCATATAACCTAATAGTCTTAAATTAGACATAGAGACTATAAATTGAATGAAACTCTGTTCTCTTTTAAATTTCTTAAAAACTCTCACAAACGTTTATAGTTTACTACTGGTTATACTATATTAATTTGCTCTGTAGCCACTTACTGTATCCCTACATTAATCTCCAGTAATCTGCCATGCTATAGATGATAAAAGTGTAGCTGAGGAAATTATGTATCTTACCCTAAGTCACAGAGCTGGCAAACAAAAGTATTCACTTTGTGATTTCAGATGTTACTTTTTTGTTGCCGTATTCCCTGCACTGCAGGTACTTACACACACACACGCACACATACACACACTCAAAACAACAAATTTTCTGCTAAAATTCATTATTCTGTCTGGCATTTCCATGTCAACTTTAGATTTAATTTATAGCTACATAAAGTCCTGGCAGTCTTACTTTTGCTTTAGTATTAGACCTTGTAAAACTCCAGTGGATCATATTTATGTCAGAAACAAATACTCTGGGCATTTGTCAGTCCTCTGATTGCATTTCATTATCTTTAGCAAACAAGTCTTTCAGATTTTATACTAAGAAATACTACATTCTGTAATTTCACTTTTTTCATGGTGTTTTCTCCTTTTTCCAATAAAATATACTACAAAGTTCTTCAGATAATGTTGATGGCTAGTGTAAATTAACAGGTGATAACAATGAATATTTGACACATTTCAAATAGTCGAACAAATTCACTGCATAAAATCAGTGTCTGTATTTTAAAATCTGCCTGAAAATCCTTGTACCTTCTTAAATAGTTATCTAGATGATATGGAGAAAATTTGGTACTTGTAATTCTCTAATGTTATTTACTTATCTCTTAGCTTGATGTGACTTCTTAGATGCTGAGCACTGACAGTGCTTTCTAATTTGTTCATACATAGTTTGTGTTGCGCGTCTATGGACCTGTGTTTAGCCATTCACACAGTGTCTGTGTTACAGTGATGACCTTCATTTACATCTGTCATGCTCTCTTCAGATATGCTGAATATTTCATGCTGTTTGTATAATCTGTGTGTTAGGTAGCTTCACTCTTACTGGAAGAAAATACCCAACACCCACAATTTAGAAGAGAAATTGCTTAATCTGGAGAACAAACAGTTCAGGGGATTTAGTTCATGGTTGGCTGGCTCCAAGGCAAAACTCACAGTGGAAGGGCATGGCAGTCAGGAAGCAGAGAGAGAAGGGAGGAGCTGGGGAAAGGCCTCCGCTCTCCAAAGGCAGTTCCTCAAGGACATAGCTCTTTCTGCCAGGCTCCACTTCTTAACAGCACCCTCAGTGTGAACTCATCTGTAGATTCATCTCCTGAGGAAGACAGAGCCCCCAAGAGCCAACCACCTTCCAAAAGCCCCACCTCTGACGAATAAGGTTTTTGGGTGACATTCTAGATCTAAACCATTACAACTATTCATTTACAGTATTATTGAAGAATTCTGGTTGTCATCTTTACTGTGTATTGTAAATGCATAGTCACAGCAAATTATCAAGTGTAGTTGTTTCACAGATTCAAGCAGAATTTATGTCATGAATGTTAAATTGAGTACTTCTTTTTGGAATTACCTTTTCATGCTGATATTATATTAGTAAGGGGATAAAAGAGTAAGTATCAAAATTTTAGTTTTATAAGAATTAATGACATATAACAAGCTCCTTGTAGTTTTTTATTTAATTTCATATACAGTGGTTATAAAACAATAACACCACTAATTGTACTACTTTTGTAGAGTTATGATGTTATTCTAATTCATTCATGGTATATGATCAGGATCATTTGAGTCTTATTCTCATAAAATAGGCAGATATATTGTGCCTTCACATCATTTATCCGGCAGGAAAAAACACTGCTAATTACTGTCTCCAATGTACATAGTGATATGTTAGCAGATTGTGGCTAGCCATAAAATTACTTTCTCTTACCACATACTTCACTTTTTATTCTCCACATACAGTGAATTTAAGAGAGTGAATTTAACGGTTACTAGCACAGTTCCAGAATGACAATTCTGTCAGCAAGATTGATTTGCTAAGAAAACATTGTTAGGCTAACAGCTTTTTAAGGGACTGATTTGTTAGGCTAGTCAATCAGGATAATTAGGAAGGGCACATTATCTAAGCTTTCATAAATCGTGTGCCTCACAAAGCCCTTGTGAACTCATATTGGAAGTGTATAAGGACTAGGGCATTAGAGAAAAAAGGATGTCTTAGTATGTGACTATAGGAAAAACACCAAGTATTATCTACATCTTCGTTCTGCTCTATTATTGGGATGAAAAGATTTGAAACCAATTTCCCATTTGTATATGACATGAAGTCACTGTTAAGAGTATTTTAGAAGGCTAGATAGTGGTGTGCTATCCAAACAAATAAACTCAAAAAAATAAATATTGTCTCCCAGTTTGTGATTTTTCGTCCTACTCTATTAGTAATTTCTTTTGCCATGCAAAAGCCTTTTAATAGGATGTGGTCCCAAGCATCAATTCTTTGAATTGTTTCCCGTGCAGCCTGAGTTTTATTCATAAATTTTTTTCCAACCCCTATGTCTTGGAGAGTTCTTCCTATTTTATTCTCTAGGAGATTTATTGTTTC